>JAULJZ010152774.1:0-29672 GCA_032270985.1 Heliamphora pulchella
TATTAAATGCTTAACTCATCTCCCCACGTTAAGATTTTCGATATCTGCTAATTACTTTTAATTACTGACAATTTAATTTAATTGGCAACTTAAAATTTCTTAAACCCTTTCGCTTAACTTATTTGACCGTCGGATAATCAAATCCACCGGCATAGTTTTGGCCCGGTCAAAACTTGTAAGCTTCCTTAAGGGGGTATCATCAATCCCAATCAATCGAGACGTGAATTACGTCAATAATTAATATTCACCATATAATTAATACCATTATTCAACTCACCGGGAATATAAACTCATATAAGATCGCACTCTCTAATGAATCAAAACAACGAGTATTAAATATACACAAATAATTAATTATTTCAAGATTAAGAGCATAACCACTCTCATAATAACCTAGGGATGCGAATTAATTTATATAGTCAGTATAAAATTAATTGTCCCAATGTGTCCCATTTAATACACATAAAGTGTACTAGCATAGAGAGTTGAAATAATAGACGACGCTATTTTCTGTTCCTCGTAACCAAGACAAGCCTACTAAAATTCTGTGCTACAGTTGTACCGACGGTATGTGCATTTCTATCTAAACTGTGAACAAATACTTATATTCTGCAACAACCTATAATCTGGTCTTCTGTGTACAAGACGTACTCTACACACCAGATTAAATACTGTACAGAATAAAAGACATTCATGCATAACATTTAAAGAAATGATATTGCATACATTGCTTATTAAGATTCTCATAAAATAAAAAATTAATTTTCTTAAAATAAAATTAAATACTAAAACCAAATAAAATTTGTGGTTTTTAGCATACAATCCTAACAGATATTCCATTATCACGGCCATAATATTTATTTCAAGACCAAAAACATGAAAACCCTTTTCAAAACCCTCTAATATTCATTTATTTCGAGATTTTCTCACATTTTTATTATCTTTCTTTGCATTCTATCTTTTCTGTACCTTAGTTTAGTTTTTTGTTGGGTTAATGAATGGTACGTCTAGCCTAGATCAAGTGGTCTGTAGTCTCCATTCTATACACCCCCATTTTGCATCTAGTGGTTATAAAAATGTGACGATCGCGACCTTTCAATGCCTCGGCCGGGTATGTTGTAAACCTCAGAGTAACGGCCGCCAGCTAGTTTATAACGGCCGCATGTTTTATCTTCATATTTGTCATGGTGGCCATATCCTCTTGCTATGGCCGTGAGATTTTATGAGGTCAGTGACATAAAAATTATGTTTCAAACATCCTGTTATTCATTTTAATGATCTGTATGTCTTATTTTGAGATATTTCTTGTATAGAGGATGAAGGATGGTGGATCTAACCTAGAATAAATAGGTTATGGTCTCTGTCCTACATGTCATGTCCATTTAAGCATGTTTTAGCCCTTGTATGATGATTATACCCTCTTTAGATCCCTAAAAACCCTCGTCCGCATCTTTTGTTCTATATTTGTTACGGCCGTGACATCCTTTTGCTACGGCCGTGAGGTTATATGAAGCCAGTAACATGAAAACTGCATTTATGTATTCTGTTGTTCATTTTAGTATCCTGAACATTCTGTTTCTAGATATATTACTTGTATGAGGATAAATGATGGTAGATCTAACCTAGAATAAGTGGGTTATAGTCTCTACCATGCATATCCAATTCATTGGACCCCATTTTAGACCATGTATGCTGAGCACATCTTTCTGGATTCCTAAAAACCTTGGCTGCAACTTTTATTTGTCACGGCCGTAACATCTAGCATCTTGGTTTCTCGCGGTAACCCTATTGTTGTCACGTCCATAACATTGGTTGCTACGGCTGTGAGTTTTCTACATGTTCAGTAGCTTGAAAATGGTGTTTAAATCTTTTTGGTTTATTCTATGTAACCTGTACATGGTATGTTAGAGACAGAAACATTATTGCATGACTCTCAAACCCTTATTTGTTCGTTTTATCGCTTACTCACATGTTTTTTACTTTGCTTTGCTCAAACGATACATGTGGCATATCTAGAAATAATAACCAAGTTGTATGACCCTAGGATCATAGTTAGGATTTTGTTTCTTTGTTTGTTTCTGCTTGAACTCTCTTTAACCTCCAATTCTGTATATATTACCTTTAAAAAGTTTACAACAAGAACCAATATTGACAAAGTAGAGGCCAACCACACGATTGAGTGAAAAGGGTGCCTAACACCTTCCCTTTTCGTACCTTAGCCCCGAATTCTCTTTTTCTCTGGTTATATTTTTTTAAAAAGACCCATAGCCTTCTTTTTATTTTTCTTGGTTTTTCTCAAAAATCAAGTGGCAACTCTATTTTTCTAAAAAGCGTTCTCGGATCTCTTGGATTTTCTTGTTTTAAAAAGAAAAGAACTTTTTTTTAAAAACAGTAGATTTTCGGTGCACCCCACGAATAAATAAAATGCCCGCAATGTTTCTGGCGACTCCGTTGGGGACTAATTTTTCAAAAAAAATCATAAGCGGGCTTAACTTGAAATGTTAATGGTTCTTGTTGTAAACTTTTCATTAGTATTCGTATTTGCATTTGCATATTTGTGTGCACGGTTCTCAAAACCTTGCTCCACCTACCCGATACCCAGGTCAGTTTGTTGTCTTGGGGCTATGTAAGGGAAGCCAGCAAGTTTTTTGGCCACATGCTTCCATAGATGTGACAAAAAGAGTTATTGCGTACCATTTGACCATGCCTTGTACCATTCATGGCATTGGGAGGTATATACTTGACTCTATTCGGAAGGTACACTAAGTGAAGACTTACCAACCTTTTCATGTGCATATAGTTTCTTAGAACCCTTTCTTTTAGGGTTATGGGATTTTCTTTTATGGATGCTTTTGTTTGTATAGTTAGCACCCTAATTAGGACTAGTTTTCATCCCCCCGATCCGTCATCGAGAGTGAGTTGTTTCAAGTTTAGACCCAACTAACGAGTCTTTTGGTTTACGTGAGTCCTTTCAGTTTAGAGACCAGGGATAATAGCTTCGTGTAGAGAAGAACCTATACGCACTTAGGCCCGATCTCTGAGAGAAAGGCTTAGAAGGGTAGAACAGTTAGATTCTGTATTCTCGATGGTAGACCTAGAATTGAACATGGCTGATATGATGAGGACAATTACGAACCTACGGTGAACATTAGATGGGATCAATACATCTATGAACAACCAGGCCAGGATTCAGACTCAATACCAAACACAAATCCAACTCTTATAGGCCCAGCAAATCCAAAACCAAGCTCAATGTCAGCAACTTCAAGCTTGAGTCAATGATTTGTTGAGTTCATCTATCGAGAATGAGACTCAATCCGACGAAGGGAGAACTAAGGCCATAAAGATTCTAAGAAATCCTTCGATCACATTTGAACAATTACTTGATGGGAGAGTTAATGCTGAAAGCTTCATTCAATTAGGGGTAATGAAAAGTGCGAGATCAAGTCGAAAGGTAAGGAAACCATGCACTAATGACCCTAATTGAATCAATAATAACTTCACTAACATTTCCAATGATCAAGTTTCCAAAGTAAACACCCTAAACCCAAAACCCGAACAATCTAGTCAGTAAAGAACTTCGAGAAGAACATTCACTCCTTCGGGAGTCCCACTTTCCACTATCCTTACTAGTCTTATTGAGAAAGATCTTCTCAAATCTTTAGAATCGATCCTGCCATCAAATCCTTTGCCACCCCGATATAATCTAACCCAGTACTGTGCCTTCCACAAGGGGCATGGTCATTTAATCAACAATTGTATTAGGTTTCGGCATGAAATCCAAGATCTGATAGATAACAAGGTGATTCCCCCACCTATTGCCGCTCAAAAGCCGAATGTAGCCACTAATCCCTTATCGAATCACGCAGCTCAGCAGCATGTGAATGTTATTGAAAGAGGGGCAGAAGGTTTTGATCCCACGAAATTCATAGTTTTCGTAACAGTATTGAAGCCAATTACAATTCTACCATCCGGTCCAGAGGTACTGTTGCTCAACGACCTTATTCAGGATCTGATAGACTATGGTTTTGATAATTTTGTGTTCTTTATCATCTATGAGGATGAAGTTCCTCCCCTTGTCGATGATAATGATGAAGAAATCAGATGGCTGTGGGAGGACTTGGTGCGCCTTGAGGCATGAGTTAGAGAAAGTTAGAATTAACATCAAACGGCATGTCCCAACCGTTCTAAGTGATGATACAACTTGGCACCGAGGGGCAGCCTGGTACGGGGAAGTTGAGCAGAGTTTTAGAGTTGAAAAGGCAGAGAAAGCAGTGTCAGAAACAGGAGAGTCTTCGAAAAGAAAGGAAGTTGATAATGAGAGTAGGCAGGAACATAATTTGTCAATGGGTAAAGAGACCGAGAAGAAAGAAGAGCAGGAAGAGAAAGAGAAGGACTCACCCCAGGTGAACTCGTTGGGAACTTAAGTTCTGTGTTTAATCCCTATGTATACATCGTTTCTCTTTAGGAACCAAAACCATGAACTCCTCTACCCTAAGGTAAGCTTTATGTTCTCTCAACATAGAAGAAATCTTATACCAAGAAGAGAACGATCTGTGAGAATTGGAAGAAATAGAGCAAGAATTCATGGATATAGAGTATGATGAAAGAGAAGATGTGCCAGAGTGGCACCCGATTGTGGAGGAACTGTATGACCATAGAGGTTCTTGGGAATCTTGGGTCCCTCCCCCGCCATATGACTACAAGGATCCAGTTGATGAGGTATTGTTGCAACAACTCTTTAAATTAGAGACTACTATTAGTGAAGAATCCCTTTGGTTTATGTAAAATGTGATGGGAATTGAGGAGGATCTTTGGGGACTCGAAGGAGCTAGTAAATAAGGTAACCAAGAAAAGACAAGCATAGACAACTTCTGGACTTTCCAAGGGAAGACATATCCGGTGGTTGAAATCCGAGAAGTAACTGATCAGTTTGACGGTTTATGGGAGCCCGAAGAATAAATAGAACATCTAACTAGAAGTGGGAAGCATTTTAAACCTACGCAGTTAGAGAAAAGGCAACCAAGTAGGGGCATACATGAATCAAGAAAACAAGCACATAAATAGAACAGTGAAGAGGAAGGCATAGTTTTGAAGTAGCTCAAGATGACGCAGGGTAATGTGAGTGTCTTAGGACTACTCATGGCTTTCCACAAGCACTAACAGCCAAACCTGAAGGCTCTTAACACATAGACATCCCAATCGATGTGTCCCCTGACCAGCTAGTTGGAATGCTTATACCCGAGAAGTAGTCTAATGTTATAGCCTTCTGTGACAAATACTTTTTGACAATGGGACCAACACACAACAAGCTGCAACACCTGACCATCCAGAGTTTTGGGAAATGGGTGTCGGTCATCTTGATTGACAACGATTCCACCCTCAATGTGTGCCTACTATGAATTTCTTATTGTTTGGGGCTGAAGATGCAAGACTTCAAGTTGAGTGCACAAAGGATACGGGCGTACGATAACATAAGAAGAGATGTGTTGGGCTTAGTAACTTTCGTTGTGATAGTGGGAACGCTTGAAGGTGAGGTAAAGTTCCATGTTCTCGATGTGCTGGCCTCGTTTAATCTGTTGCTGGGAAGGCCATGGCTACACGACCTGTCGATTAGAGCAGTTCCTTCGATCCTGCACCAAAAAGTGAAGTTGATCAAGGAAGGAGAAACTGTCACCATTCTGGGTGAGACTGGCTTGCTAAACCCGCTTAGTTACACTACCCCACTCCTCGAGATTCAACATGGGGAGGAGGATCTCCTCCTAAATGGGTTCAACCTCGACGAAACTAAGGCTGTGCAAGTTTTGATGAATAATGAAGAAATTTATGTGAACCCAAAAGTCGTCGCCATGATGAAAGGAATGTCCTATTTTTCAAGATGGGACTAGGAAAGCACCTACAAGGAGTCTCAAAACCAATTCCTGTACACCACAATCGCAATGGATATGGATTGGGGCATAAGACAAAGTTGGAAGAACCAAAGATGGGGAAGTACGAGCTGACATTGAGCGGATGCTATATCATGGAAGGGGATGATTTTCCTTACTGTGGATTTTTAGAACCATAGATAGAGTAGAAGACTAATCAAAAGTTGCGAGGGCTGAAAATCATTTTTGGTCACCAGTTGTCTGACAATAAGGAAGAAGCAGAGATATGGCAGATCGAATTCACTAAAAAAGTGCCAACAGACTGGGTTGTTCATTGCAAAGGGGGAGATCTGGGTTCTTTCTTCGATGAAGAGATGGCCCGAGTGCGTATAGGTAACAAAGAAGAAGAGGACATGCTGATGATGGATGTCGACGCGCTACGAATTACACTGTACTTATCATGGTTGCTGCTAAAATGCAAATGAGTCAGTCCTTTGAGTCTTTTCGTATGCATGATGTGGACAGTGAGTGGAAATTCGATTCTATTGAGTCCATTTTGATCAAGTCTGTAAACGGTTCCCATGATGACAAATCTGCAGGGAATGCACCTGTTGGCATCCCGAGTCCTTTTCTAGTTTGAGTTCGAAATTGTAACCCATGTTAAAATCAATGAAATGAATTCGAATTTTGCTTACTTTATTGTGCCTCAAATATCTTGCATAGATTCTGAGAATTTTAATGAATTCAAGTAGGATATCCCCTAAGAATTAAAATTTTTAATTGAAAAGGAAGAAGAAATGCGAGCTAAACCTATAATGGAAGAAACTATTTCAATAAATCTTAATGATGAAAAGGATCCGCAGATAGTTCAGGATTGGCTCTGCACTCTCTTGGGAAGAACGTGAGCAGCTAACCCTTTTATTAAAAGAATTTAAAGATATTTTTGCATGGTTCTATGAAGATATGCCCGAAATTAATCCTGCTATCGTACAACACCAAATCTCTCTCTATCCCGATGCTAAGCCTGTCAAGCAGAAACTTAATAAGACGTAAAGAGCTTTCTAAGGAAAATTTAGTTTATCAGTCAATTTATAGCTAAACGGACCATAACCTATGAACCCATGTTCCGACTCTTGAAGAAAGGGACTAATTTTTGATGGGATCAACAATGCCAGGACGCTTTCGATGCTAGACGATAGTACTTACAAGACCCTCAAGTCCTGTCACCACTAGAACCTGATAATCCTTTGATACTATATTTGTTCGTGACTAATTCAGCAATGGAATGCATGCTCGCTCAAGAAGATAAAGCCAAGAGCTGTCTACTGCCTAAACAAAAAGATGATAGAATGCGAATATCGATGTACACCTCTAGAAAAGACTTGTTGGGCGCTAATTTGGGTATCCAAGAAATTACACCGTTACATGCTAGCGTACCGAGTTGGTCTGATCTCAAGGATGAACCCTCTTCGAGAAGCCAGCACTGATAGGAAAGTTAGCTCATCGGTTGCTCATGCTAGCTGAGTTCGACTTGCATTACGTCGCAAGGAAATTCGTGAAAGGGAGAGCTGTTGCAGAATTTTTAGCCAACCACCCTATTGATGGAGGAAAAGAACCCAAGTTTGAGTTTTCCAATGAACAAGTGTTAAAAATTGAGAAGGATCTGTGGACCCTCTACTTCGATAGAGCCTCGAACCAATATGGGTACGGGATAGGGATACTCCTTATCACTCCCGATGATTCCCATATCCCTTTAGCTTTTAAGTTGAGTTTTGAGGTCACTAACAATCAGGCTAAGTATGAAGCATGCTTAGTCGGATTGGAAGCCGTCTTGAAACTAGGGACAAAAAAGTTGGACGTTATAGGAGACTCAGCTTTGGTCATCTCCTAAGCAAAAGGAGAATGGAAGGTTAAGGAAGAAAGGTTGATCCAATACCACCGAGAGCTCGAAATAATGATCCTCTATTTTGAGAATGTGGTGTTTACTCACGTTTCGAGACTACAAAATAAGTTTCCTGACGCTTTTAGCTACTCTGGCATCAATGATTGACATACTGCCCGGAGTAAGGATGAGACCCTTGGAGATTGAGCAAAGAGATACACTCGCAATCAGTAATATTGTTGCTACCCAAGAAGTCAATGATGGACTACCCTGGTATCACGACATTTGGAATTTCATTGGGAAAGGGGAGTATCCTAGTTGAGGCAGCAAGAAGGATTAAAGAGCTATGAGGAGACTTGTTACGCAATTTGAGATCTGTAGGGGGAAGATTGTACAAGAGGGAATATCTGGGAGTTAATAGACTCTACGTTAACACGGAAGAAGGACACGAGTTGATGAGAGAAGTTCACAGAGGAGTTTGCGAATCTCACATGAGTGGGATGATGATGAAGATCCTGTGCCAAGGATACTTTTAGATGACGATGGAAACAGACTGTCACCAGTTCGTCCGGAGATGTCGAAAATGCCAAATGCACGCCAACCTCAGCCGTAGCCGTTTTAAGTTTGGGGAATCAACATGAAAGGAAAAGTTACGCTTAACGCATCAAATGGACACAAGTTTATCCTCGTAGTAATCGATCACTTCACAAAGTGGGTGGAAGCTACCTTTTACTCAGTTTTGAAGGCCTCCTAAGTAACTAGGTTCATCAAGGAAAATCTTATCTGTCGATACAGAGTTTTGCACAAGATAATTTCTGACAACGGTTCTCACTTTTAAGGAGAAGTTTTAGACCTCTTAGATGAATTAATATCGGATTGTCATCCATAAGTCTTCGCCATATATATCGCAAACTAATGGAGCCGTGAAAGCAGCAAACAAGAATGTGAAGAAGATCCTACAGAAGGCGATAGAGGGCAACAAGGACTGGCCAAAAAAGCTACCATTTACACTTTGGGGATACCGAACGTTGATTAGGACTTCCACTGGAGCGACGCCATATACTTTGGTTTACGGAATGAACGCAATTTTACCCATAGAATTAGAAATCCCCTCTCTAAGAATAATGGTTGAAAGCAGCATTCCCGAATCAAAATAGCAAAGGAACAAATTTGAAGAGTTACTCTTGTTTAATGAAAGGAGGCTTAGAGCACTGTTTCATATTCAAGGGGTATCAGAGGAGAATAACTCATGCATTTAACAGGAAGGATAAGCCTCGGAATTTGAAAGAAGGTGATTTAGTTCTCAGTTTCGATCTTCAATCTAAGGGGCAAGTTCAAACCTAATCGAGTTGGGTCTTATCATATCAAGACCCTGATGTCAGAAAGAGCCGCTATTCTTATGGATCTGGATGGGAATGTCTTTTCTACGCCAATCAACTTGGATCAGCTTAAAATATTTTATCCCTGAGTGAAAAATAGAAATAAAGAGAAAAGCTCGCTTGGTTGAAAACTATAAAGGTGGCCTAGGAAAAAGTTAAAGTAGCCCGCAAGGCCGAAAACCCGAAAGGGCAACCTTGGCAAAAGTTAGGGCAATGAAAAGGAGAGTGTTAATACTCGAGTGCAACCCACACCTCGAACTACGTTATGGCCTGATTCCCTTCTTTGGGATACGTAGGCAGGTTCTATTAGAAGTTTGGCCCAAACCTTTGATTAGAGCTCTCCTCTGTAATCATATTTCAAGTAGTCGATCAATGCAAAGGCTTACTTTGTGTTTTTCTAATAAATTGGTTAAACTGCAAAAACGAAAATCTAAGAAATAGTTTTAGAAATCATCACAAACTAAAAGTGGAGAAACATTCATTAAAAAGTTATACTGATTCAGTTGGTTCAAAAAATAAGAGAGGCTCGTAAGTTCTCATTATAAAAAGATAAGAAAAAAAAAGAAGGCAGAGAAAGCAAACAAAATATTGAGGTACAACGAAGCAAAGTCAAGTCCTTCTCCTCTTTGCATCTCCTCCCTGCCTTGCACTGCGCTCTAATTCTGTCTCAAGTCAAGCCTTGTAGTCCTCAAAAAGCTTGTTGTCAAACTCTCTACCGACCAGAATCCTTAGTCAAGAAGGCCAAGCCCCCTGGTATTGACCCAAGAAAGGGGCTCGATATGTAAAACTGTACAGATGACTCATAGCAGTGTTAGGTTTGATCTGAGTATACCCAAATTGAGAAATAGTGCAATATGGATGATAGAAAGTGGCCAGCTTCAAGACGACCAACAGAACCCTGAGTGACCTACAGTGACAGTAGCCATGAGAGTTATCTTTAGCCAGGGGCATAGCCAAGAGATGTCCTCCCCAGTCAAAGACCTCAGATAATCCTTCCAAGCAGCTTCAGTTAGAGTAGAGGCGGTAAGCTTGACGATGGACAAAGGACTTTACACTATAGCTATCAAATACGAGCTTCTCCAGCAAGTTCACCTTCTTCATTTGCCAAACTAGAGAGAAATAAAGAAAAAAATAGAGCTGAGCGGAAAAATAGAGAGAAATACAAGAAAAGGGAGAGCTAAGTGGGAAAAGGTAGAGAGAAATACAGAAAAAGGAGAGCTGAGAGGGAAAAGATAGAGAGAAACACAAAAAAAGAAGAGCTGAGCAGAAAAATAGAGAGAAATAGAGAAAAAGGAAAGTCGAGTGAATACCCGTAGTAGTAAAGCACTGCCCGCGAAGCAGAGGTACCCTTAGAAATGTCTCAGCAAAGACTAATGGAAACGGATCCCGGCCCTCATGAATCTGATAAGCTTCATCCACCAAAGAAGAGCTAGCTTGTCCATCAGAAGACCCCAGAAGAAAACAGGCCAATAAACAGATACAAAGAGCATAACGACGCTAGAGCTGAAGGAGTCAGAATCGGCCAATGATCCAAGCCACATCAAGAACTCCATAAGTGAAGCCTCATGCTTGGGGTAGCCATAAAGCTGCATCAACCAGTCCTTGGGACTCGAAAATAGAGTAAGAACTATGACTCCGTCTCGAGATGAAATCTCGAGACTAGCTCAAAAGTTTTACACCGTCGACCACAGCTCCTCATATCTGAAACGAAACACGTGCACATTGGGATCCCAAATCTAGGTAGCCCCTCTCAAAAGAAGCCATTCAATTCTCATGATCTTCAAAGAGAATAGCGCATCCAAGCCAAAGTTGACGAAGTTCTTGCGCTCGACCAATGAGAACTTGCCCATCCACGACAAGATGGAGTTGTTAAAAGAACAAGCCACGGAAAGACGACGAGAATAGGGAATATCTCAGGCAGTGGGATCTGGACTAGTAGGTCCCCTTTTATAGATGCCAAAAGGAGAGGAGACCACAGATTCAGCCTTGTTTTTCGTGCCAAAAAGCTCCACCATCAAACTTCACGGCAATAAACTCCAATCTTCCAGGCCGCAAACCATTCAAACATCACGACCGTGAGATATTTCCTCATGGCCACAACTTTATTTTTTGCAAAGATTTTGACAACACTTCCTCTCTTGGTTAACATACCCAATACCTTACCAGGAACCTGTCGCAACTCGTAACACAAAAATGGTCTCGCAGGGTAAGTATTCAACTCACAAACATACATCATGAATAATAAAAGATTCGAGTGACTGAAAACATGTTTTCATATGTATGAAAAAAGACAAGTATCCACAATGAACATAATGCAATCTAAAGGTACGAAGGCCTGTCCTAGTCAAAACAGTAATGTATACATGTGCAGTGCATCAAGTGTATCAACAGGCATGCATGCCCAAGTAAAGAAATAGATATGCAGGCCTCTATGTATAAGAAATAAAAGAGAAAAGAAAAGAAGAAGGAAGGAGCAAGGGTCGTCACTCGCCCCAAGTCCTCTTTCCCACTATTCTAAAACCCTAGTCAAATGCGAAGCATTCTCTAGGTCCCAAGTTAATGAGACGATTGTTAGGTTTTTCCAAGCCCTAGAGGACTAGGCATCGCTCTATTCTAAAAGCCTAGTCATATGTGAAGCATTGTCTGGGTCCTAAGTTCGTGAGACGATTCTTAGGTTTTCCCAAGCCCTAGAGGACTAAACGATTAAGAATGGAAACAACCCCTGAATCTCAACACTCTCTTAGGATAGTTGATAGACAATCAAACCACTGATAAGTTGACTAACCTTTAGATGATAAAGCACTCGGAGTAGTCTAAGTTTTGCGGAAACCATCGTTAAAACCCCGCAACTTCACCCTTATGAGTTTCTTTTCCCAAACCCTTGTATCAACTTTTATAGCCGGTTAAAATTCTTTGCTTATCTTTCCTTCTAATAACGCCGGCCCTCAGCAATGCTGTCCAGTATCATTTGTAAGTCATCCTTCAGCATCCAAGTCTTGTTGGTAATCCTATCTGGATTTTCATCCTAGAAAATATCCGTATCATTGAGTTTTCATTACTGAGCCATGCCTAGATGATGACTAGTGTTCGCATTTGATTGTCCTTTAATTCAAGCCATCATCCTTGGACTAACTCTTTATTCGTACAACTCAATGCCATTCCTTTAGTCTCGAACATTCGATGTTGCCAAGATCCTCTACCACCATTCATTTTTTTCCCTAACTGCAATACTACATTCGACTGAAGCAATTTTGTAAACTCTAGAATTTCCAACCTGGGAAGTCAACTCGGATGCTTGAATTGAAGTATGTTAGGCCGACGTAACTTTGAGATAAATATCTAATTTGGCTACTCGTTACTTAAACGTATCTTTTGTCAAGATCTGATGTTACACAGATTGATCCCGAGAACCTCCTCTTTGTAATATTCATTAATTGCTGATTTTTTTTCTCCAATGCACCTAAGCTTCAATTGACCTCTCAACCTGGGTCAACGGTGATTGCTTTAAATTGTGACCGCTTGCCTTAATTCAACCTATCCTTGAACCATCTAGGTTCCACCCTAAGTTACTCTAAAATCAATTATGTTTTGTGCTTATACCATTTGAAATCCTCAGCTAAACGCTTACCTATTCACTGCCATATGATCATCTTCTTTGCAGCCAGTAAAATTGAGCTGACTATTCTTATTAAACTCCACGCATGTTTTTGCCCGGCGACGGTCGTGAGGATAGTACGTTATTAGGCTATAGCGCTTTCACGAAAAAAAAAACTAGGATAATGCACGGGAACCTCTTAACATTTATTTGAATCGTAGGGTAATCTTTCCTCAACATTACGACTTAAAGTACTATCAATGTCCACATTTAATGAAGTTTTGAGGAGCGAAACCCCCGACTGCAGGAATGGTTAGGTAAGGGTTTATTCACCTAACTACGTCTTTTCAAAGGACCCGATAAGTAGAATTATGCCATCAGTAACCTACAGATAGGAACAATAGCTTCACACCAAGGGATTCAAAACACCACCATGTGATAGAATTCAAACTTTCCCAGATAGTGTTCATAGCAGACCCACCCACACATCCAACAAATCGGGAAGCAAAAGATTCATACCAACAGTAAGGAAGTGGAAAATAAGAGACAACCTCAAGCTTAGGATACCCTTAGTATGCAAGAAAAGAAAGAATATATGTACGTATCGATATTCACGTTGACTTTTCACACCAAAATGTTAGGATCTAAATCCTGCCATCCCCACCTTTAATGAAGAATTTTTGACGACAACCATGAGCATTAGGAGCTTGATGGAGAATAAACCATCAAATCACAATGGATCACATGACTCGATATTACCTCAGGCATACCTTTTATCACGTTCAATTGCCCTAAAGTGACCAACCACCGGAGAGTAATGATCCAGTCATTGGAAGAGACGTTCAAACCCTACGTACCAGCACGTGAAGAACAAATGGTGGAAGCTGAGAGAAACAGTACAACGCTTGAAAAGACTGGAATAGGAACGAAAGTATATCACTGTGAACTTCATCCCCAGGATCGTCAAGATCGCATCAGAAGCAAAACAACATTCTAGTTACAACGGGTTGCCTCACCAAGATCACTCGCTTTCTATTGGTTAAACCTCACGACACATCAGTAGCTACAAACAAAAAGTATATCCGTGAGATTTGCACCAACATGAGTTTCTGTTATACCCAATCGAGACCCGCATCTCCCCTTCAGATGAATGGGCAATCCGAACGCACAATTCTGAACCGTCAAAGGCATGTTAAGAGTATGCATAAGGGAAATTGAAGGAAACTCTTATCTTTGGTCAAAATCTACTTACAATAACAACTCCCGAGCTAGCTTTTGCAACCGTATGAGATTTTGTGTGTGAACAATACTGCGAGATTGCAATATAAGGAATAGAAATAGAAAGGGACTGATTGGTTGGAATAAATCTCTGCTAGTCAATAAAGTGAGATCTAAAATACAATAACAGAAATTCATATAGAACCCAGAATAGTAGCCTTGGATTAAAAATCTACGGTAAAGAATGGTAGAATCTCATTGGATAAGACTTTTCATACTAATAAATAGGTTCAGTGTCATGCTTTCACCTTATAAGTAGAACCAATTTTATCGAACAGTTCAATGACCTCCTTTCTCCTTTTCTCTTTCCTAAAGATGGCGGAACAAAGACAAAACCACGAGAGCTCGATGAGAGTAAGTGGAACCAAGGAGAAAGTGGACGTCCCAAGCCTAGCACGAATCTTGCAAGATCTAGTAGCCAATTTGGATCGATCGCAAGGGAAAGCACCCCATGAAGGATCATGGTACTTATCGGACCTAAGGGTACAAAATATCCCAGCACCTGAGAAGAAGAATTTTTTCCAACCAACAGAGGTTTGGATTAAGGCCACAAAGCAACAACAAACAACAGTGAGAGCTTGTTATAAGTGCAACCAGCCGGGGCATAGGATGACGCTTTTCCCATTAAAAAGTGGAGAAGACAATCGAGGAGGACCACTAAGGAACAGCAAGAAGTTCACCCGCTCAAAACCTTACTCTCAAGATGATAGAAAGGAACAACTACGAAAAAGGGGACCAAAATTAATAATCTGTTATCGATGCCAAAAGCTCAGACATAAAAGATCAGAGTGCCCACTACAAAGAGGATTAAACTACAACAACCGTAAGCCAAAACAGAGCTATAAGGATAAAACAAATATGTTGTAGCAAGAAACAAGTGGTTTGAGAAAGGTGGTGCAACCTGACCAACCAGAGAGCGATGAGTGGAGTATTCGCCATTCACGGGAGACAAACTCGATAACCTGCTATAACTGTAATAAGTCCATACATAAAAAGTTTGAATGCCCGCTATCAACGGGAAGAAACTACAATATTCGTCAAAAGGGAACGAGTGGTTTAGGAAGAACGATACAACTTGACTAACAAGAGAACTAATGGACAGAAGGCTGACCTTTACAAGGGAAAAAAGAGTATTCGTTGATGATCAGAGGTACGCCCGAATTCGCAAACTCTAAGATATACGTTAGTTAAACTTGTTGCATTATCTCAGGAAAGGATGCGCTTGAAGGACAAAGACTTTTAGGTTAACACTAGTCAAATAATTCTCGCGCCATGAGTATGCGACGTGATCTTTGAAAACTATGCAGTAGTCGGATTCGGAAGTTAATAAAAATAAACATTACTCACAGTGATGAACACATACACCTCACCCTGTCCACACCCTCAATAAAGAACGACTCATGTAAACAAGAACACAACTTCGGAGAGAAGAGATGCAAGTAATCATCCATAATCTTTCGCAGGAAATTTTGAGGACGAAATTTATTTTAAGGGGGGTAGATTGTAACAATCTGGTCTAGACCCTAGTTGTAACAACCTATTTTGTAATGACCCGTGTAGTGATCCAACCCAAACCCTAGTATTAGCAACGGCTAGTTGACAAGATCTTAGGTCGTTAGAAAGATGAAAACCCTAACTCAACTCGAAAACCCTAATTCGAACCGAAAATCCTAAAAAGACCAAATACTCAGAGGCAAAACCCTAGTGTTCAGAGAAGTCTCGGAACAGCCTAAATTAAGTAAATAATATAAAATATAAAGTTAAAAATTAAAAATTCTCATAATTAGGGTGAAATGACCATTTTGCCTATAATACAGTAAAAAGTTTTAAAAACTCAAGTTTTTACACATAGACACCTAAAAGCAGATATTCAGATACAATTAAATAACAAAAGACAAAATAACAATAAAAATGACAAAAATACCCTTGCATGGCCGGCCACCTTGGGGTTTATGCACAAAAAGTTACTTTTTGTCTTTTTAAGCTCAAAAATAATAAAACATTGTATAAATCTAGCATTATTATGATCCAAGACTTTTTATACAAGTAATATACATAATAATATAATAATATAGGTCAAAAAAAGTAAACAAATCATTATTTAAAGTCTCTACACAATAAATAAGTCAAAAAGTCAATTCTTGTCAAACTAGCTTAAATTGACTTAAAGGTTATACCTATTTAATTAATTGCTGGAAAAATTATGATAATTTATAGAAAGACTAAATTAATTATAAACACATTAATATAATAGGTTTTAGTAGGTTAAGTTACCAAAAAGATACATATTAAACCCCATATTAATTAATTTATAATTAATTAAATTATCATAATTTAATTAATTTAGGTATAATTAATTTAATTATCACAAAAGCTAATTTAATTAATTTAATTATCACAAAAGCTAATTTAATTAATTTAGCTGATTTTATAATTAATTTAATTAAACCCCATACACATTAATATAATAGGTTTTAGTAGGTTAATTAATTATAAATTAATATTTTATACATTTTCTTGCACAAAGTGGTACCAAAACACAATTTAAACCCCATATTAATACAAAATCAGCTTTTGTGCTTCCCCAAACAGCCCCAACCGAATTCCACCTGCCATGATCTAAAAATGTATATCTCAAAAAGAACAGACCTCCCATGCATCCAATAGAATTAAGGAAAATTCAATTTAAAGCTTACATGTAATAATTATTTTTTCCATTACATTTTGCTATAAAAATACACCAAGCCCTCCTATACTCTATACATGGTTCGGCCAAGAGAGCGAGAGCTAGAGAGAGACCAAAAAGTTTCTAAGTGTTTCAAGAGAAAGAAAGAACAAGAAAGGAGGAGAGTCAAGGAGAATGAGTCTAAGGAGGCTAGGAGATACTCTTAAACCTAGTCCTATCATCCTTTCACCATTAGGTCTTCAAAACAAGTAAGTAAATCTCTTAAACCTTCTTCCATTCTCTCATAAAATAACCCTCAATCTATCTCTTTAAACAACCCTAAGAATAAGAAACAAGATTTCACTCAAAAAGGCGTCGTATGAGTAGATTAGGGGCTGTTCACATGAGATCAAGTGTTGTATGTGCTTGCATGTAAGTGTTTTTTAGTTTTATGGCTTAAATAGGCTCTGAAGCTTTGGTATATATGAACACATTACATGCATGCGAAGAAAATATATTAATCACGAGCTAAGTTACCGAAACCCTAAATAACCCAATTTCTTAGGCATATTAACTTTCTGCCACGAACTTTAAACTACCATAACTAATTATAGAAAAATGATCTAAATTTTAATTTTATATCTAGACCTAAATTTTTAAGTTCTCTTTCACACAAAATTGGTTTGAAGTGATTTCGTTGGGTAGAGCTCTAGTTATAACATTTTTACCAAAGAGTGTCAGATTTTGACCACTCTGAATTGCAGACATAACAACTCTAAGTTAGAGTGAGAACCGAGCTTAGGTCGAAACATAAAACTTGTAGATAACATGTTTATCTTATTATCCATCAAATGTGAGCCAAATATATGAATTCTTGATTGGTCAAAACCCTTCCCAAAGTCACTATTGTGATTTAGTGACTGACAGAGCTCCTGTCACACATTTTTGTGGAACCAAAAACCTATATTTTTAATAGCCAAATCCAAAAGTGATTTTCATGAAAAATGTAGCTAACATATTAAACTAAATACTGAAAAAACAGAAGCCTAAAATACCCTCAGATGGTCCCTCAAAGGTTTTGTGCCTTCTCTGTTAAAAACTGCTGAACCTTTTTATGCTGGCTGAACCTATTTTATAAATTGGCCAAAATCATCAACTTGTTCCATATCACTAGCCTTAGTACAAAACATGAAACATGTAGGGGACACCTTGAACTAAAACCTCCCCAAAAATCAGACCCACAGCCCTTGAATTGATGCCCCATAACTGAGGCCAATAGAAGCCCAAATTCTGCATTTTTCTTTGTAAAGTGTTGAATGGTTTTCTCTTAATTAAAATAAATGACCCTTTTGCCCTAGGATCTGACCTTGGTGTTAAACATGAAAGTTTTAGAAAATATTTTTATCTAATTAGTGTTAGAAAAATTAGAAATTAACTCCATGTCTAGATACCTCAAAATACTGTTGTAACTTTAAAATTGATGCTTGAACAATTACCCAAATTTGGCTAAGTGCATGAGTAGCGTGTCACATTGTGGGACTAGAATATATGGACTTAGAATCAATTATGTGAATGATTGGTGTATAAAATTGACAATTTCATGAATAAAAAATAGGCCGATAGGCTGAATCTAAGTCACATAAATTATATCTTATGCTTCGTATACTTGCACTCTATGCTTTAGTGAGTTGTACCTTGTACTAAACCATGATTATAAGCTATGCTATAATTAGTTGTACACGAGAAGCATGTTGCACACCATGAGCATTGCTACACTTACATCTTAGTTTATCGGAGTCCCTTTTATACCTGTCATTGTGGGTTGGGTTGTGTGAAAATTATTCTTTCTGTGGTTTTGAATCTAGGGCGTTCATGGTTGCCAATGTTTTGGGAAGTTGTTATAATGAAAAAGGGGTTTATTATGAAAAGGGGTAAGGCTCCATGGGTTTGTCACTAACCTTTTTAATTTCAGTACTTTAGACTTTGGGTTGACGCCAAATGAGCATTCTTGTCCTTAAGGTGGGTTTTGTGCGCATATAATTTGGCCAGAGGACTTGGAATAAGGGTGGATGGTTTGGAATAAGAATGTAACTGGCTTCCCCACGCCGTTGCCATTGAGTAAAATGGCTGAGGCATGAAGCCAAGTCGAGCGTTTATCTTTCGCAACGAGACAAGAATAAGTTTGGTGATCAGATTCCCATAAAGTCTACTCTGTAATTCTCGACGTGGAATTCATGTTACGGTTCTGGATGTATGTCGAGTTGGGCATCTGTATTGCATCCATTTGCATCACGCGCTTGCACATTTATTTATATATATATGCTTACCCTGCCGTAAATGTTAAAATTTGTCTGTCTCCTTGGCCTTAATTTGTATTGGGTGTTATATGATATGTATTGTAGGATATTTTGTTGTGAGTTTGATAGAAAGTTTAGAGAGTTGGCTTTTGTGCTTTGGCTCATGGCATTCGTGCCACAGGTAAAGAAAGAGAGCTTTTTGAGGAAGTTGTACCCTAAGGAAAAGGAGTTATCGAAGAACAAGGTGAGTGGCAAGATCCAGCCGATTCCAACAACACAAATTGAAGAAATTAAAGAACACCCTTTTTTGCTTTTTTTTTTAAAGTTTCCACGAGCGTATTGTAAATTTTTATTGAATCCTTTGAAGAAACTGTAATCATTATGTATCTTGAACTGTTCTGAACCCTAATTAATGTAGTACCTATTATACATAACTATGAATGCATGGCTAGAATACTTTCCTTATCTATATTTATGTATGTCCCGACGTGCCCAGAGGACGGGGCGCCACAGCATCTCTTTATTCTAAAACCCTAGTATATGCAAAGTATTGTCTAGGTCCTAAGTTCGTGAGACAATTCTTAGGTTTTTTCATGCCCTAGAGGACTAGGAATCCCTCTATTCTAAAATCCTAGTCATATGCGAAGCATTGTTTAGGTCCTAAGTTCGTGAGACGATTCTTATGTTTTTCTAAGCCTTAGAGGATTAGGCATCCCTCTATTCTAAAAACCCTAGTCATATGCAAAGCATTGTCTAGGTCCTAAGTTCGTGAGACTATTCTTAAGTTTTTCCAAGCTCTAGAGAACTAGGCATCCCTTTATTCTAATACTCTAGTCATATGCGAAGCATTGTCTAGGTCCTAAGTTCGTGAGACGATTCTTAGATTTTTCCAATCCCTAGAGGACTAGGCATCCCTCTATTCTAAAACCTTATTCATATGTGAAGCGTTGTCTTGGTCCTAAGTTCGTGGGACGATCCTTAGGTTTTTTCCAAGCCCTAGAAGACTAAGCATCCCTCTCTTCTAAAACCCTAGTCATATACGAAGCATTGTCTAGGTCCTAAGCTCGTGAGACGATTCTTAGGTTTACCAAGCCCTAGTGTTCTAAGCACTCTAACCCGTACTTCCCAGGCACCTCCAGTGGAGTTCTTAAAAGCTTTGGATTGTCGATTACTTCTTCAGGTCTTGACTCGACCGTTTAAAGTTCCTATGTTTTGCATCACTCCTTGTACCTACACTATGTTTTGCATCTTTTATGCATCATGATTAGCCTATTTGCATCGTATGCATTGTTAGGGTTGTTTACTAAGAAACCATGAATTTTGTTAGTTTTAGTATTTTATTTTATTCTTTAATAAAATTATTTTCTATTTTATGAAAATTTTAACGAGCAATGTATGTGATATCATTTCTTTAATGTTATGCATGGATGTCCTTTATTCTGTACAGTATTTAATCTGGTGTGTGGAGTACGACTTGCACACAAAAGACCAGATTATAAGTTTTTGCAAAATATAAGTTTACGATTCACAGTTTAGATGAAATTGGACAAATCGTCGGTATGACTATAGTATAGAGTTTTAGTAGGCATATCTTGATTACGGAAAATAGATAATAGTGTGGTCTATTAATCTGACTCTCTATGCTAGTACAGTTTGTGTATTGAATAGGACCACATTGGGATAATTAATTTTATACTGATTATATAAATTAATTCACACCCCAAAGTTATTATAAGTGCTTATGTTCTTAATCCCGAAATAATTATTATTCACGTATATTTAGTTTTCGTTGTTTTGATTCATTAGAGAGTGCGATCTTTTACGGGTCAATATTCCTGGTTAGTTAGATAGCAGTATTAAGTATATGACGAATATTAATTATTGACAGAATTCACGTCCTGATTGTTTGGGATTGACGATACCACCTTAAGAAAGCTTATAAGTTTTTGACCGGACCAAATCTTACAAGTGGATTTAATTATTCGGCCGTCAAATATGTTAAACGGAAGGGCATAAGAAATTTTAAGAAGCCGATTAAATTAAATTTTCAGTAATTAAATTTAATTGGCGGGTATCGAGAATGTGGGGAGATGAGTTAAGTACTTAATAATAGGAGCTCGAATAATCGGTTTTAAGAATGTGGCTGGGAGTGCAATAAAAATTGTTTAGTGGTATGAATTGTAATTTATGCATTTATGAAATTGTCTCAAGGGTAGGCAGATTTTTATAATTACATTAGAAGCCTAAATCATATTTACTCCACAGGTCCCTGTTATAACCCTATATATATGCAGTTATGCTAACCCTAACCCACATTCCACATTACATTCATTATTGAATTAGGGTTTCCACGTAAATCCTAGGTGACTAGATTAGCAGATTCAAGATCACGACATATCGTAGCTCACTCTATTTTCGTGACTCGCATTTGGGAATACAGTAGAAGGCTTGATCGGGAGTTCATGTAACACCCCGGTACAGACCCTAGTTGTAAAAACCCAATTTATAACGACACGTGTAGTGATCCAGCCCATACCCGAAAGTAGAGTGGGCTACGATCTATCGTGATAACTGATAAGATCTTAGGTCGCTAGAAGGATGAAAATCTTAATTCAACCCGAAACTCTAATTCAACCTAAAAACCCTAGAAAGACCAGATATTCAAAGGTAAAACCCTAATACTCAGAGAAGACTCCTAACATCCTAAATTAAATAAATAATATGAAATATTAGATTAAAAATCAAAAAATTCTCATAATTAGGATAAAATGACCATTTTGCCCATAGTACAGTAAAAAGTCTTAAAAATCTAAAATTTGACACATGGACACTCTAAATCTGATATTTAAATATAATTAAGTAATAAAAGACAAAATAACATCAAAAAATGACAAAAATTCCCTTAGGGGCTGGCCACATTGGAGTTTGTGCTCAAAAAGTGACTTATTTGCCTTTTTAAGCTAAAAAAATGAAACAAAGTTGTATAAATTAAGTATTATTATGACCCAAGAATTTTTATACAAGTAATATATATAATAATATAATAATATAGGTTAACAAAAACAAACAAATAATTATTTAAAATCTCTACACAATAAATAAGTCAAAAAGCCAATTCTAATTAAACTAACTTAATTTAGCTTAAAAGCCTTCACCTATTTAATTAATTGCTATCAAAATTATGCTAAATCATGAAATGACTAAATTAATTATAAATACATTAATATAATAGGTTTTAGCAGGTTTAGATACCAAAAAGATACATAAAATTAATATTTTATTCATTTTCTTGCACAAAGTGGTACCAAAACACAATTTAAATCCCATAATAATACAAGATCAGCTTTTGCACTTCCCCAAACAGTCCTAGCTGAAATCCCACTTCCATGATCTGAATATATTTCTCTCAAAAAAAGCATAGCCACCTCATGCATCCAATTAAATTTAAGGAAATTCAAAATAAAGCTTATACACAATAATTATTTTCCACTACCATTTTTACTATAAAATAAGACCCAAACCACCCCTTCTATTCTTCATTACCACCAAAATTTTGTAAGTATTCTAAGAGAAGAAGGAGAGATGAAGGAAGGAAAAAGGAGGAAGGAGCTAGAGGGATCAAGGAGGAATCATTAAAGTTAACTCCCATTCTTCTTCAATCTTTTGAGCATCAAAATAGGTACGTAAATCCCCTAAAACTTTCTGATATACTCTCATGAAATAGCCCTCAATCCATCTACATAATCAACCCTAAAGATAATAAACAAAGAATAACCCAAAAAGGCGTCATAGACATGAATAGTAGACTGTTTGTGTATGATCAAGCTTTGCATGTACTTGTATTTGTATATTTTTTATTTTTATGGCTTGAATATGTTCTAGAGTTTTATTTTGTATGTGTATATGACATGCATGCAAAGAAAATACATCAAAAATGAACACAACATGAGCTAAGCTATCAAAACCCTAAATAACCTGATTTTCTAGGCTTACCAACATTCTGCCACAAACTTTAAAATATCATAACTAATTGTAGAAAACTGATCTAAATGTGACTTTTATATCCAGACCTAGATTTTGAAGTTCTCTTTCATAAAAAAATGGTTTGAAGTGATTTCGTTGAGTAAAACTCCAGATATACCATTTTTACCAAAGAGTGCCAGATTTTAACCACTCTGAGTTGCAGACCTAAAAACCGTAATTTAGAGTGTGAACTGAACTTAGGTCAAAACATAGAACTTATAGAGGTAATATTTATCTTACTGTCCACCAAAAATGAGCCAAACATATGAAGTTTTGGCAGGTCAAAACCCTTCCCAAAGTCACTGTTGAGATTCAGTAATTGACAGAGCTCTCTGTCATACCTTTTTGTAAGACCGAAACCCTAAGTTTTTCATAGTCAAATCCAAAAGTGGTAAACATGAAAATTGTAGCTAACATATTAAACTAAATACTTAGTACAAATCAGCCCAAAATACCCTAAGATGGTACCCCAAAGGTTTTAGAGCATTCATTGTTGAAAATCCACTCTGCAGACCATTTTTAGGCTAATTGAACCCTTTTTATAAATTGGCCAAAATCACTACCTTTTTCCAAATAATTTGCCCTAGCACAAAACATGAAACTTGTAGGGTCCACCTTGAGCTAAAACCTCACCACATATCACACCTATCGCCCTTGAATTGATGCCCCAAAACCATAGCCAACAGAGCCCCAAATTTTGTATTTTTCTCTCTAAAATGCTGAATAGTTTTCGCTTAAGGAAAGTAAATGACCCCCTTTCCCCAAGATCTGACCTTAGTGATAAACAGGAAAATTGTAAGAAATATTGTTATCTAATTGTTTTTCAAATTTTAAGAAATAAATCCATGTCTAGGTACTTAAAAATACTATCGTAACTTTAAAACTAGCAATTAAACATTTACCTAAGTTTGGCTAAGCGTATGAATGGCGTGTTACTTTGTGAAACTTGAATCTATGGACTTTATATGAACTTGGCGAATAATTGGTGTATGAAAATGATGATTTGATGAAATGAACCTATGTCGATAGTTCGATCCTATATCACACAAGTCATGGTTTATGCTTCGCATGCTTGTACTCTATGCTTTAGTAGATTGTACCATACTGTATTTACATGCCATGTTATAATTAATTGCAGACGAGAAGTATATTGCACATCATGAAAATTCATATATTGTATCTTGGGTTATCGGAGTTCTTTCCGTATCTATCGTGGTGGGTTGGGTTATATTGAAATTATTCATTTCTCGGCTCCTAGTCTAGGTCGTCCCTAGTAGCCATTTTTGTAACTATTTTGGGATATATTCCCTTTGAGCACCCTGGGTGTGTTCCCGGTGTTCTATAAGAAAGATTTATTATTTATGAAAACTGTTGGGTACTATGGGTTCATCACTAGCCTTTTAATTTTGGTAATTTAGACTTTGGGTTGATACTAAGCGAGTATCCTAGTTTTTAATGTGGGTAACCCTATAAAGTCCCATCACGGCATTGACAATAAGTCCCTGAGGTGGCAATAATATAAAGTCCTATCATGGCATTGGCAATAAGTCCCTGAGGTGGTAATAATATAAAGTCTCATCATGGCATTGACAATAAGTTCCTGAGGTTGTAATAGAATAAAGTTCCATCACGGCATTGGCAATAAGTCCCTGAGGTGGCAATAATATAAAATCACATCACGGCATTAACAATAAGTCTCTAAGGTGGCAATAGCATAAAGTCCCATCACGGTGATGACAATAAGTCCTTGAGGCGGTAATAATGATAATAAGTCCATAGAAGTAATCGAAATCAGCCCTAAAGTGGAACTTCTATTTTTATTTCTAGATACAAGTCGGGTTAGGCATCTGCATCATGCACTTGCACAATTGTTCTTATATATGCTTACCCTGTTGAAAATGTTAAATTATCTGTCTCTTTGGCCTTAAATTGTATTTGGTATTATACGATATGTATTGTAAGATATTTTGTTGTGAGATTGTTAGACGGTTTAGGAAATTTGCTTAAGGTTTTGGCTCATGACATTCGTGTCACAGGTGAGTGTGATGAGTTCTTTGAGAAAGTCGCCCGTGAAGAAGAAGACGGAATTGAAGAACAGGGTGAGTGGTAAGAGCCAGCGGACCCCGACAATACTAGTTGAAGAATTGAGTTTTTATCTTTTGTTCATTTTGTCCAGTTTTAACGGGCGTACTGTAATTTTTGTTAAATTTTCTAGTGAAACTGTAATCGTTATGTACTTATGAATAGTTCAGAACTCTTAATGATGTAATAGTTATAATATCTAAATATGAATGAACGGATAGAATATCCTCCTTATTTATACTTATGTATGTCTCGACGTGCTCGAAGGACGGGGCATCACAGTTCAACTTGAAGGATTCACATTCATGGTTGTTGAAGTAGCCAAAATCATTCAACCAGATTTCGAAAGGTGTAATCCCGAATCTAACTTTGGGAGTATGGGTTTTATTTTGATCGTTCGACATCAAAAAGTTTTAAACTAGAGTCTGTTTCGGAGGTTGCCCGTCCAGTATATTTTTATCGAAAAAATCATATTGAAATCAATTATCTTGACAGTTTGTCTCTACCAATTGGTATCAGAGCCGTTTGGATTAATGAATATGGTTTAATCGAAGGATCGAGTATCTTTATGTTTAATTGATTGGTTTGAATGATGATTTAATTATTTTTTTTAATCATAACGGTTGATCGTGATAATTTAGACTTTTTAGATTGATTGTGAGCCTTCGGAACATAGGTTTCGATGTAAAAGCTATATTTATTCTTTAGATATTGTTCGATATATGTAAGAACGGGTTTGAATATACAAAGAACACGAAGAATATGAAGAACAAGCACTGGCGGTGGTTTTGGGTGTTTCGGGCCACGGATCACGATAGTTTTTTCATGGATTTTTTGACAGATTTTTCAGCAAATTTTCTACAATTTTTAGGCTTAAAAAACAGCATGAAAATAGTTTATAAAAACACAAAAAAAACTAGCACAAAATAGCCCCACCGGCAACGCCTTCGGTGGTGGCAGTTCAGGTCGTTTTCAGTGAGGTGTTTTCAAAACTATTTTTGAGCAAATTTTTAGGGATAAGACATCAGTAAAATATGGTTGGAAAACTGTCTAAAAAGTTATGAAAAATATTCGCAAAAAGCGACACGAAAAACAGCGGTAGTGGCGGTAAGAAGCGGCGGCAGCAAGGCTGCTTTCGGGGGTTGTTTTGATGCTTTTTTGGGACTATTTTTTGAGCGTTCTTTAGGAAATTATATGGCTACATATCAGTGCTAAAAACAGCAGGAAATCAGAGCTGGAACAACCACAGAAGGAGCAGCAAATAGTAGTGGCGGCTATTAGGTGGCGGCAGTGGGGGCTGTTCGGCCCCCCATCGAAAGCAGTTTTTGAAGCTGTTTTCGTTCTAATTTTTTGACAGAAAAATAGTATATTTCATTAGCTATCTTTCGAAAAAAATTGGGGCAGAAACAGACCTTAGATGAGGCGGCAAAAGCCACGCGAAGGCGGCGGCTTGGGCAGCGTTGGCGGTGGCCGGTGGTGGTTGGTGGCTGGGCTGTTATGGCTGGTTGTTTTGGTGGTTTTGGGACTCGGGTGGGGTTGTATAATAATATCACTGCGTTACGAAGATTTCTGATAGGTTTCGAATGACGGAACGCTGATTCTGATGAGATTGAATGATGTCAAACTTATCGTTTAACATGAGGATTAAACTCGGTAGAGTTTCAATTCGATCATAAAACTAGGACATGTATATCTTGCGTTTATATTATTCAATTGCATGGATGATATATATTGTTGTTTTATATTTCCTATTTATTTTAATTAATTCGGAAAAAATCGATTTTAATTAATTTTTGCAACAAAAAAATAAAAATAAAAATTTCTTTAATTAAAATTAATTTTTAAAAATGTTTTTTAGATATTTTATTTTGTTACAAAATAACACGTTTAAGATTATTATTTTTAAATCGGATATCTTGGAAATACATAAAAATTATTTCCTAATTTTGAATTAATTAAAAGAAATAGTTTAATTTTAATAAATTATTATTTTTTTAGAAAAATACGTAATTTAAAAAATAAAAATAAATTCTTGATATTATTATTTTTTTAGAAAAATACGTAATTTAAAAAATAAAAATAAATTCTTGATTTTACTTAAAATTAATTTTTTAAATAAATAAGAATTTTAGAATATTTTATTTGTTACACATTAAAACATAAAAAGATAGTTTGAAAAAATCAAAATCTATCAGATCGTGTGGTTTTTCGAAATTAATAAATTTATTTTAATTAAACGGTTTTTATAACTCTAAAAAATATTTTAAAAAATCATGTGGGAGAGAGAATTTATTCACAGATAAATCCCGTAGTCTCCATCACAAGTTCGTAGGTGATATAATTAATTCTGCGTGTTACTAGTAAGGCCTTCCTCCCATCGGACAGAATTAATTGCGGTATTGCGGGTGCGAACCTCCTTCAAGAATAATTCTGGATAATCGTTAGTGCCGATCACATCTCCATCTGAAAGATTCATTGCGAAATGATTGATTCGGGACTAGGTGGTAGTTAACACTTAGCTGTAAATGATAGTATCCTCTCCATCTGAGTCACAGCTATTATTTACTAGATCGAAGGTACGTCAGCTATTTAATTTTACTTGGCACGGTCTGTTGTCTAGATAGTAAAATTAATAGAAATTGGCATGTCTGGACAAAGGATGGATAGTAGACCCTCCCATCGAGGTATGCTATACACAGGGTACTAGGCTGCTGGCAAATTTTTTTTAAATGGTTGAGTAAACCAATTTAAAATAAAATTCAAGATTTTTACCCGTCATAATTAATAATTTTTAATTATGTGATTCTCGAGATTAAAATGTCTTTCAATCCACTCGCGACCATACTCAAAGAAAACAAACTAACGAGATTAAACTATGTAGACTAAAAAAGGAACTTAGATATTGTCTTTTTTTTAGGTAATTATTAGGTATTGTCTTAACTGCTAAGGACTATAAATTTGTATTATATGAGATTTATCCACCAATACCTGATGAGGGGGCAACCGAATAGGAAACCCGGGCTTATCAGAAGTGGCAGAAAGCTGATCAGATGGTTCACTGTTACATTTTGACTTTTACGTCAAATGTATTGTAGCATCAGCATCAGTCTATACCCAGTGTCTATGACATGATTATGAACAGCAAAAAAATATTTGGGGATCAAAATCGTGCTGCTAGGCAGGTGGCTGTGAAATCTCTGATGAATACAAGCATGATTAAAGGCACCCCAATTAGGGATCATGTTCTGAAGATGATCAGCCTTCTAAATAAACTGGAGATCCTATGAGCTGAAAATGACAGGGAAACCCAGGTCGATATCATACTCCAGTCGCTGTCTGATAGCTTTAAGTAGTTCTGCTTGAATTATTTCATGAATAAGCTCAGCTTTTCATTTGTAGAACTTCTTAAAGAAGTTCAAGTAGCTGAGGGTGTTCTTAGGAAGCCATGTAGTGTGCATATGGCTAAAAAAGGTTCTTCCTCTAAGTCAAAAGGCAAGAAGAAGAAAAAGATTCGAAAATAGGGAGGCATAGGTCCACAAGCAGCTAAGGGGACAAAAGTTTGTGTGAAGAATTCGAGAGGTAAGTGCTATTACTGTAACCAGTTGGGGCATTAGAAAAAGCAGTGTCCAATTTTTCTCAGTAAGCAGAACAAGCTAGGTAATTTCTGTTCACTAGTGGTTAAAATATGTTTAGCGGTCTTATCTACTGGTACTTGGTGTGTAGATATAGGAGCCACTAATCATGTTTGCAATTCATTGTAAGGGTTCTAAAAAATTAGGCAGCTCAATGATGGAAAAATTTACCTATATATGGGCAATAATACTAAGGTGGCAATAGTTGCAGTAGGAAATGTCACTCTCAATTTTAGTAGAGATAGGGTTTTACTTTTAAAAGATTATCTTTATATGCCTTCTATTAGAAGGAATTTAATTTCGATTTCTAATTTGGTAAAGAACAAATATTTTGTTTATTTTAAGGATTATGTAGTTAATAAGAAAAATAAACGTTTTATTTGTTCTGGTACATTGGTGGATGATCTGTATATTATGTATTCTATCTCTCCTACTGTCACGCCCTAAACTCCGGGTCACGTTAAACACCTAGAAATAACCAAACATACACCCAACCCGAGAATACACTCTCAAAATAAACCATACATGCATTGTATATAAACGCCAAACGACAACAGTACACGGCACCAACACCCGAAAATATGTTATAATATACATATAAAAAAAAGACAAAAAGGAAGACTATAGCTCTTCTACCTCTTTAGCACCTGCGGATCAGCCTCCGTGACCGGTACCTGAAGAAAAGCAAAATCCTACACCGTGAGCCAAAACTCAGTAGATTCTAAACAACACATGCGATATAAGTTAAACATGCTCGATAAACAAGTGCAGTTTTCGACTCCCTTTCAAGCCATAAAAAACAGTTTTAGATCACGACTCACCAGAGCCAAAAAATCATTTTCACATGTAAGGAAAAGCGAGGATAAAAACCATTTGTCGATTCATCAGAGCCCTAAAAACGATTCGAGTATTACGACTCCCGTAGGCCGTTAATACAGTATTTCGACTCCCGTAAGCCAATAATACAGTTTT
>JAULJZ010152791.1:6395-22366 GCA_032270985.1 Heliamphora pulchella
TACAGTCATGTGATAAGTTAAAGTCCGCACAAACTGATTCGAACACTTATTTTTAGATAGATATATATATATATATATATATTAACTTTAACAGTTCAAAAGATCAAGTTGTACACGTGTGAATGCAAACGCAGAGAGTTGAAAAAATACCCAGTAAGTGGGATAGTGTCAAGGCGGGTTTGTGTAGGTGTGTTTGGGTGTGGGCGTTAATGTGAGTGTGGGTGTGGGTTAGTGTGGGTGTGGGTGTGGGTGTGGGTGTGGGTGTGGGTAATTCTATTGACATAAAAAATTTAAAAAATGAAGGATTAATTAATTGTAAATTCCATTTGGATACGGATAGCAATTTATCTCACCCTCTTCCGTCTTATCATGTTTCTGATTTGATTTTTACCGATTTTTCTCATCTTCGATAACATATGAGATGAGAATGATATTTGTTTTTTCACTTTGATTTTTTTGTTTCGCTCTTGATTACATAAAACAAATATATTTATATGTATAAATATATAAATAAAATCTATTTTTAAAAATATAAAAAGAGTAAACGATAAAAATATTATATTTAATTCTATTTTTTCATCTCTATTCCTTAATTTTTGTATTTTAAATTTTAAATCATTCATCAACTATTAATTTTAGTTATTATATCATCTTTAACTCTCAATTATATTATTTTTTTAATATTAATAACTTATTCTCGATATATTTTTGTCCCCATATTTTTTCGATTTTTCTTCACCATTTCTGTTCTCGCTAAAAAAAACGGGGACTGTCACGCCCCAAAACTCGGTATCACGTGAAAATTCATCAAATACCAATTTTATGAAAATAAATTTTTATACATTCAAATCCACCTGTTGAAGTCAAATGAAAACCCAATATGCATCTCTCATAAATAGTAAGCATCCTGTATATCATGCATAAGTATATTACCCAGAGGTATACAAGCATGCCTTCAAACAGGCATACTAAAAGGAAAACTAGTAAAGTCTTCCACCATCACAGACACCGTTAGATCAACTCCTTGTGATCATCAACCTCCAAACCTGAAAATGGCTTTATAGTGAAATTCCACACCGTGAGCCGAAACCCAATATAAACAGATAATAAAGCTGTAAAACCAGGCATTATAACTAATACAAACAACAGTTAAAGAAAACTATAATCAAAACGTTGCTTTTCACTCAGATCACACAACCGAGAAAAGAGAAAATGAAACCTATGTACCGACTCCATCACAAGGGGACAGATATAGCAACTACAAACTCCTGCTATTTTACCCAATCTCTACATATCGTAGGACCGGTTAGGTAAATGCAAGTTCTATACGAAGCCACCACAATGTAAAAGCTTAGTTTACGGGTTCAACAACTCGATGGAACAAAGCACCCAACCACCTTCTTTACGGGAACTACCCCGAATGAACAAAAGATTTCTATTCTGCGCACGTTTTTGGACTTCCACCGAGGGCAACTCGTGCCAAATATCCGCTATTCTGGTACATCTAGAGAATTATTTTATCAAATCAAAACATTTTCACATTTAAACAAAGATCCATCCATCAACATAAAGATCAAACAAACATATAGATCCATCCATTAACATGGAGATCAAACAAACATATTTTCAAAGATGAGTCTTAACCCCAAAGGTTAGCTCCAAACCTTTTTCTCAAAGGAACCCAACCATTCACCCAAAGGAACCACCAAACCACACACCCAGAATTTCAGTCGACTGGTCCCAACACACCAGTCGACTAAAAACACACTGGAAAGCAAGAAAAGACCAACATAAGAAATCCAGTCGACTAACCCACTAGTCCAGTCGACTGGGCACAAAACAGAAAGAATCTAGTAGACTGATCCTCCTGGTCCAGTCGACTGGGAAGCCCAAATCAAAATCCAATCGACTGACCACCATGGTCTAGTCGACTGGGCAACCCAAAAAATGGTTTTAAGACACGATTTTTGCTTCCAAATCTCAAATCAAGCCTCCAAACATTCATATAACACCATCGGACACTCGCACGTTCAAACCTCACACCAAAACCTCAAAAGAAAACTCTCGGAACAAACTTTCATTCACCAAAACGATGAAAAACGATTTTTAAACCAAAAATCCGATTTAAACATAAATAACTTTTCATGTATTTTTAAACAATGAAATAGCACAAGATTATATATAGCACTCTTAAACATCTATACAGTCTAGAATTCTACATCGGTGAGTCAAAAACTCAGCACCTCGATCCACGTGCAAAATCGAGTTTCGTAAGAATAAAATTTCGTCTGAATGAATGCGTAAAGCACGATGCCTATAATAAGGATCGGCTGTTGGTCTGTCAAAAATCAAGCCCTAGGCCCCCTGAAAGTTAGAGAGAAGGCAGAAATAAAAAGGAGAAAACTTAGTCGTTAAGTTTTGAAAATATTTACCTCCAGATATTTATAGGCCTCCAAAATATTTTTTTTTTGAATTTTTTAAAATTCACACCGTAACTTCTCGCAGTCCCCGGGACCAAACCATATGCTTATTTAAACCAAAACATGCATCAAGATGCATATAAGCATATTAAAGCGAAAACGCCAAAATATGTTAAAAAATACCGAATATGTATATATATCAAAATGAAACGGTACAGGGTCTCACAGGGATGGAGACAAGAACGGGAAACCACATTCCCATCCCGGCCCGTCCCATTACTATTCCTAATTTGGAGTTATCGCAAGAGAATTAGTTTTATTGGATATTAACACCTCGAGGCCGCTCAGGGTTCGTGTCTTTCTTGATTTCTTCCTATTAAGAGAGGTTGGTTAAAAGGAGTAATTGGGAAGCACCTCGCTCTCCCCGTTCAAACTCAAAGTCTTAAACGAGAGGGAGATTCGAAGTTCTTTTCTTTGGGACACTCTGCCATGGTAAACTCCACCCTTGGCAACTGCTATTTGTCGTAGCAAAATAACCTTCCAAGATAAGAAAGAGGGTCAGGCCAATTATATAAGTTTCATAAGTATGGTCTACTCTGGGTTGGAATGCTTGTGTGTCCATGTGACAAATTTTTCTTCAAATGGATGGTGTGAGTTTGTTAAATGTCCGACAAGCTTTTACATTGGCGGCGTATAAACCATGTTCGTCAACTAAATTTGTTTAGGTCATAATGTACGTAATTGGTTAGTAGGGAAAAATGGGTTGGAATTTGAAAGAATTAGGCGAAGTTTTTGTTCCTAAATGACAGAAGTAAAAACACACTGGGGTTGTTTGGCAAAGATAGTACTAGTAGTTTTTAGCTTTTTACTACTAATTTTAGTTATAAATTATAATTTTTACCAAATACTCATAACTTCTATTATAAGTTATAACTATTTTTTTTTCTATTTCAGTTACAAATTTTAAATTTATCAAGCACTCACAATTTCTGTTATAAATTACAATATATATAAGTTACTAATTTCAGCAATCACAAACACCCTCACTAAGGGAGAGGGATATACTCCTTGATTTTTGTAATCGCCGAAATTGTACAACTTGTTCGAGGCGTATACATTATAGTTTCATTCTTCCGGCATAGTTTAAAAAAGTTTTAGTATTAAGAATAAATAAGAAAGAGAAGAGTTGGGAATTGGAAAATGAAGCTTCATGGGGGAAAAAAAAAAGGAAGAGGAAAAGTATGTTTGGGCGGTGGGGCTATATATGTAGAAAATGTTCAGTCTCTATCCATTTCAAATTCAAGTAGCTAGTGCCTAAATAACAATAAAGCAAAAGCAAGTCAACAAGCTCAAACATGAACAAATAATAGATTTAGTCTAATTTTTTAAAATTAATCATGCTTAATTGGTTTGCCCATATTTAATGTATAGGGAATGTGTTGCATTTGTAACACATATAGCTTTTAATTTGAATCTTTTAACGAAATTATAATATTAAATTTATCTTTAATGACAACTTTAGGATCAACTTTTTCTTCATTGATTAATTTTACCCTCTCTCTCTCTCTCTCTCTCTCTCTCTATTTTCACTCTCTATTAATTTCAACTTTATCTGTGATAAAAAACGATTAATTACTATTGCTTATAAAAAAATATATAAAAAAATTGAAATATAATAAAAATAAATTTTACAATAAAGATATGATAATTCACCTTTATTGAGTGATTGTATCACATGTTTTTTTCACGTAGTAATCCGAAATTAACAAATAATTACTCCTCTCCCCTGCTGGTAGCTGCATTCGCTAGCGCCCCACCTTGCCAGACCTTCCTGACCGCCCCCACCAAAGACAATGGATGTTTGTGCCCTAACTGAAAATATAAAAATACTTTTTGGTATTTTTATATTTTTGTAATTTTTTTCAGCTATTGTGTCTGTGTTCCACTAAAAAAATACATAAACTCTTTTAGAACCTTTATATATATATATATATATATATATATATTCTATTATTGTATTTGTGTCCCATAAGTTTTTACTTTTACTCTTATATATATAATGAATTTCTCTTTTGCAAGAGCTACTAAATGGGCTAACTTTTTTTTTTTCCTGAGTGCAAATATCAAAAGTATTTATAAATTATGCATTAAGGGTTACACAGTACACACACGTGTCATACTTAATTGCTCAGTCCTTTTTATATTCATTTTTATAAACAACACTAATGAATTAGTTTTCGTTGGAAATAATATTGAAATTAAAGGACAGTGAAAATAAAAAGAGAATGAAATTAAAGGACAGTGAAATAGTTAATCGTGGAGTTATAATTAATGACATATTTTTGGTATTATAATTTAATTTAAAATTTAAAAATAAAAGCTACCATTCTAGATATGTATTAGGCAAACATTAAAAATGAACAATTACGACAGTTAAGGCCTTGTTTGGATTAAATATTGAGAATTGTGCTTATTTTTGTTTTTTTTTGAATTTTTTTTTCTTTTGAATAATTTTTTTTTAATTTTTTTGAATCTTTTCGATGTGATGAACCCAAAAAGTAAAAAAATCTTGATCAAAAGTTAGAAAAAATTCGCTAAAGGTGAAAATAATCAACATAAAATTTGATTTATTGGCTTATTTTGGTTTTCACTGAATTATTTTTAATATTTTGATTAAAATTTTTACTTTTTTGGCTCGTCTTGAAAAGTTGAGTCAAAATGTATAGTAGTTTGACTAAATAATGAAAAAAGTTCAGTAAAAATGAAAAATAAATAAAATCAAATAAGCAAATAGACAATTATTCAAAATAAGGCTTAAAACTAATTACTAATTAACCTTCTTATTTTTTTGGGGCTTTGAGCCAAATATCCAAAAAAATAAATTGTAACGTGCAAGGTCTATTAACAAAAATTTTAACGCGCGGGTCTAATCGCCTATAATACAGATAAATTTAACACAAACAGATAAATTTATTTGTAATGCATAGAGATAAATTTATCTATCGTTCTTTTTAGTATTGACAAATGTTAGACAGATAAATTTATCTGTTAAATCAAATAAACACAATTTGCTAAACAGATAAATTTATATGTTCCTTTATAGTATTGATAAATGTTAGATAGATAAATTTATATGTTTAGTAAAACAAGCATAATTTGACAAATACATTTATCTGTCCGCTTATTTATGTAAGACAAATTTATTTGTGTGCTTTATACATGTTTTGAAAAGACACAGTGTTCTTCACACAGATAAATTTATATGTATATTTATTTATGCAAGACAGATAAATTTATTTGTATGTTTTAAAAAATACATAGATAAATTTATCTGTTCAATGGTCCAACTAGATTTCGCGCGTTAAATTTTTTTATAATGGATAAAAAATAAATTGACGCTACTTTAAGGACTTAAAACTAATTTTCTGTATTTTTTTTATGTCAATAAAATTACTACCACACCCAAACACACCCACACAAGCATGCAATGATACTATACCAATTGTTGGGAGTTTTGAACTGTCTTAGTTTGCATTCACACACAGCTTGATCTTTTGAACCGTCTTGGTTGAGTCAAACCACCTCTTCATTTCACACACCTTTATTACACCCAAAAAAAGAAAAAAAAAATCATCCACCATAAACCCACACCAACGGCAAATTATTAGGTACTCCTAAAATATTATGTAAACGATGTTACATGATATTTTTACCTAATATAATACGGTAATAAATTTTACGGTATAAACATGATGAGTCACATTTGTTGAGTGGTTTGAAAAAAAATAGTAATCTACATTGTGTAGGTTTTTATCATTTATTTGCAAAAAGTACAATTTGACATCGTCTACGTAGTATTTGGAGAGTAGCTAATAATTTACAAGGAGAGAATTAGGGTTAAAGAAGGGTATTTATGGAAAAACATTAATTTTGTTAGATTGGAGAGAATTTTTGCTTGATAATAGAATTAATCTGGGTGTGGATGTGCCACAAGTGACTGCATTTAAGTTAAAGCAGTCAAACAGAGGACAAAACCAGAAGATAATAGGATTGTTTTTGGGAATTTTAGTCAAATATTCAAAAAAATAAATTTTAAAGTCAAGATTCATAAATAAAAATTTTACTGTACAAGGTCTAACGGTGTCATTTCTCTCAAAAATACCTATCAAACAGATAAATTTATTTATTTTGTATAACAAACAGATAAATTTATATGTTTGAATATCAACACAGATAATGTAAATATATAAATTTATCTGTATTCTATATACGTGCTTTTAATAAGACAGATAAATTTATCTGTGTTCTATATACATGTTTTGAAAAAGAACAAATAAATTTATCTGTATTCTTTATACGTATTTATAATAAGACAGATAAATTTATCTGTGATCTTTATACATGTTTACAATAATACAAATAAATTTATTTGTTTGCATATCAAACAGATAATGCAAATAGATAAATTTATCTGTATGTGTCCAGAATAAATTTGTTTATCTATCTATCCGTACATATAAATTTATATGTGTTCTAAGATACTTTTGTTCTAAAAAATCTTACAAGCATCAATAGAGAACTTTGCGCGGTAAAACTTTTATAAAAATGGACCTTATTACTTGTTAAAAAAATTTTACGGTTAATGAAAAACAGTAAACGATTTATAAATTGAACTATTCACCAATTTTTTAATTTTTATAATCAAGAATTCTTGCCTACATTTTTTCTAGTTCTTCATTATTTAAGATCTATAGCTATTTAATTAAGGAATTTTTAGTCAAAGGTCCAAAAAAAATAAGTTTTAACACATAAGGTCAATTAACAAAATTTTTAACGCGCGAGATTCAATTGCCTACAATACAGATAAATTTTACACAAACAGATAAATTTTTATGTAATACATACAAATAAATTTATGCAAGATAAATAAATTTATCTGTCTTCTTATTTTATGCAAGATAGATAAATTTATCTGTCTTCTATCTTTTTATTTTATGCAAGATAGATAAATTTATCTGTGTTCTTTATACAGATAAATTTATTTGTCTTTTTATTTTGTACAAGATAGATAAATTTATCTGTGTTCTTTATACAGATAAATTTATCTGTCTTCTTATTTATGCAAGACAGATAAATTTATCTGTGTACTTTATACGTGTTTTGAAAAGGTACAAGGTTCTTTATATAGAAAAATTTATCTATTTTCTTATTTATTCAAAACAGAAAAATTTATTTGTGTGTTTTATAGGGGTTTTGAAAATGTGCAATATTCTTTATAGAGATAAATTTATCTGTAAGCTTATTTATGTAAGACAGATAAATTTATTTGTATGCTTTATATATGTTATAAAAATGTACAGATAAATTTATTTGTTCTAGGGTCCAACTGGACATCACGCATTAAAATTTTTTATGATAGATGAAAAATAAAATCGACGCTACTTTAATAACCTAAGACTAATTTTTCTTTTAATTAATCAGTTGAAAATGGAATTTTTAAAAAGTTAACTATTTTAAATTTTTTTCCAAAAAAAGTATACACATCTCAAATATTATAATTTTTTAAATAAATAAATATAATCCACTCAATTAAAAGGTTAACTCTAATTCCTAAAACAATAAAAAAAACGGTGTTATTATTTCAAATATTATAACTTAAAGAAAAAAATTAATAGCATATTAGACATTTTAACACAACGTAAAAAATGAAGGAAAAAACTACTATAAATAAATTATTCCAAATAATTTAACTTTTTTTTTCTTTCTCACTTTAAAAAAACAACTTCTTAAAAACTAAGCTTTTAGAATCAATTTTGAGTGAATTGAATAAAAATTATCATCATTCCATCGACCATTGCATTGTGATTTGTTTAATTGAAATATGAAAATTGCTCTAATTTTTTCCCATATTTCCTTTCTCTACAGAGTAAAAATGAAATAATGCCATGTTTCAATAATTATTTTATCCAGAATTTTTAGGTGTGCTTTGGACATTTTTCTGGGTTGATATCCTAGGGTGTTCAGATCATTTTCATGCTCTTCCATTAATTTTTAAAAGATTAATTAATTTTATTAGGCTTGGTTGGTTGAAAGACTATTTTTATGAAATAATTAGTATATTTGAATTATTAGTAATTAAAATATTATGGATTGAATTATTAGTGTATTTTTTATACCGAAAAGTGTTTGACTAAGAGTACGATAACGTAAAGATAAATAGTATGTTGTTTGGTTTAACATAATTTTAGTTGAAATAAATTTTTTTATGTATAAAAATGCTCAAAATAATCATGGAACTAAACAACTCACCTCCCCCATTGGATTGAGATAGTCCTACCAATACGTGTTAAGTTGGTTATGGGGTTTTCTTAACCCTCACTAAACGCTTCCCAAACATAATGGTATATATGTGACTATTTTTAAGTAGTCTCATTCAATTATTTAATTTTACATCTAAACATGCTCATTGTCCACTAACGAGCAATCCGATTAAAGCTGAAATAAAACCTCATAGCCTTGACCTTTTGTAACATTACCACCATCGGAGAGGTTTTTAGCACCTTGACTCACAGCCATGACCTTTTGTAGTCCAAGTTCTCTGCAAAGTAAGATACCTCTTCCAGTAGCAAGAATTTCCACTATCTCTGGCATCCTCAAACGGTGCCTTAAATTGCATATATAAGAATATCATCTTTATGACCTTACTTTTCTAAAGTTGTAACTGATTTCTCTTTGACTAAAAAGAAAGAAAAATACTTTTCAAGATATTCCTTGTAAAAAACCCAATTAAGTAAGAAATATCAAGGAATACTAGGACCTAGGAATGTAAATTGGTTTGGCCCGGCTCAGGCTTGGTCTAAATTCGTAGAATTCTTGTTAAAATTCAGGTCGGATCGGATTGGACTTTTTAGATGAAGAGAGGCTTAGATTTGACCCTAGGGGTGTACGGGATAGGACTCGGGCCTAGGCCACAGGCTTGGGTTTGGGCTTGGGCTATTTCAAAAAAATTAATTTCAAAATTAAATATTATTATTTTTTAAATTGCTTTTTTATAACAATTCTATGTCTTTTTTATATTTATTTTAGTTTATAAACTAACTTATAATAATAATTATTATTATTTTTAATTGTTTCTCTATATTATAATTTAAAATTCAATTATATTTATAATTTATTAAATCATAATTTATTATAAGTTTATATTTATAAACTCACTTATAATTTAAAATACAATGGTATTTATAATTTAATAAATAATAATTTATTATAAGTTTATTTTTATAAACCAACTCATAATTTTATAAATAATAGTATTTATAATTTAATAAATAATAAATTATTATAAGTTTATATTTATAAACTAGCTTATAATTTAATAAACAATGGTCTTTATTATATTTATTTTAGTTTATAAATATAAACTTCTAATAATTATTATTTTTCTATTATTATTTAATTTTTATATATTTATTTTTTTTGCATATAATAAAATATAAAAAAGATTTAAAATTGAACCTCGAGTCAAGCTCTCATTTGGGCTTTTGTATAAAGTTCAGGCCAAGCATTGGGCTCGGGTCTACGAGCCGACCTCATGCCGACTCACAAACTTTAAGAGGGGAGACGCAGACTTAGCCCATCGCTTTTCAGACTTGGAAATTGGTCGAGCCCAAATCAAGCCGCTACAGTGACGAGTTTGAACCGGCAAATGGCCTGCGTGCCTCAATTTTTTTTACACCCCTAACTAAACCTATAAATAGGTGGTGGAATCACTACTTCTAATTCCTTTTCTTTCTAATCATTTCCATTTTAGAAAGCAACAGAAACTACTATAATTTGACGATAAGGTAATTTGCTATTGAAGGCGTTTGGCAATTTTGAAATTTAAAAACTTATAAATTGTAATTTATAGAAAAAGTTATTATTGTTTGGTAAATGTGTTAAATTATAAATGAAATAAAAAAAAATAGTTATTACTTATGACAGAAATTGTAAGTATTTGAAGAAAATTGAAACTTATTACTATAATTAATAGTAAAAAGTTAAAAATTGACAATAAAAGCTTTGCCAAACACCCCCTAATGAATAGGTTTAAATTGAATGCAGTCACTCAGTCATAGCATGAGTGTTGTGATAACAAATGGAATTCACTTGTGATCCTATAATTGGATCGGAATCATCTATTTTTAAAGCATGTTAGATAACCTATATAAGTAGAATGAGATTAATAATGATGTGGGGCTAATATAACGATTAGGAATAAGGTAGGATTATAAATAAAGTAGGAATAGTTTTTTTGTGTTTGATTTGTGTAGAGAAATATAAGATTGGATAATATGAGATAAGATTATATTTATTTATTTTCAAAATTACCCTTATACTAAAATACTAATAAATATAATTGGATCCTCATTAGAGAGACTTGTGGGCAAAGCCAAGGTGTTAAACTTTCATTTTTCCATAATGTCATCGCCTGACTGAACAAAAAATGAAAATGAAAATGAAAATGATCTTAGCTTGACAGTTACTCCAGCCCTCTCACAAGTGTGCAAGTCTCACGCTCTTGGGAGAGAAACTAGTGTAAGGCTTTGTTTGGAAAAAAAGCTTAATGGCTTTTTTTAGAGTTTTGAGCTTTTTTATATTTTAGTTTAAATGTTTTATTTTTTTAGTTTTTTGTGATGAGATGAATCTAAAAAATAATTTCATTTGGGCCAAAATTTTAAAAAGTTCACTAAAAACGAAAAAAAGCCACAAAAGCAAAAAAAAAAAAAAAAAACTAATATAAAATTGTTTTTTTTTGTCTCCTATGATTTTTAAAAAAATTTTGGTCAATTTTTTTAATTTTCTAATTTTCATGATGAGAAGAATCTAAAAAAAAAACATTCATTTGGATTAATGCAGAAAAAAGCCGTATAAAAAAATTAAACCAAACACATGCTAAATATTAGTAGAAATTCCAGTTTAATAACAGTATGATTTTAAAGAAAAGAAAACATCACATATATTTTGTTATTATCGGGTTTTCTTATATTTAGTTGTGCGTGTTATAAACTGGGTAGCACAATCAGAACCAAACAAATTGGTTTAAGTTTGATGACCCCGAACAGAATATGGGCTGAACTCTTAGCTGCCGAACTCACTGAAGGCTCCTTGCTCCATCGCCGAACTCCTGCAACACCAAGAACACCGTTTAGTGCTTTTCGGTCTGGTTTGATCGGGAAGCACTCCGACGCTCAAGTTAGATTTCTATATGAGAGGTTTCTAATCAAGAACTGGGCTTAAAATTGTGTACATGTGGGTTGAGAGTACTTTTCTTTATATAGGAATCAAAAACCAAGGAGGATGAGCCCTCTTACGACTCTATCTTTTATCCCTTAAAGATTTTGCCTTATGCTAGAGCAATTCTAATTGCTCTAAGATGTTAGATCCTGTATACCCAAACAAATCGTATCAAGGATAGGATCTTTTTTGAGTTATTCCTTTTCTTAGGGCCGACGTGGATCTTATTTAATGTGGGCTGCCCTCTATGGGGTGCCCGAACTCATCCAAGGCCGGACATGTAATGGGCTAGCCTTTTGGGTGGAACTTTAGTCTTGCTTACTTGGGCTGGGCTTTGAGCTCGCAGATTTGTACACCCTCAACTGCCCCCAGCTCTGGCTTCTTCTTGATCGTAGAGCCTAGTGGGAAGTTAGAGCTTTTACTTTCTGCTTGTTCGGTGAGCATCTTTCCCTCCGGCTGTTCTTGTTCGGGATATGTGCTTGGTGTTGGAGCCCCAAGGGGTGCTCCCTTGTTCGGAGGCTCCTACTTGGTTCTTTGGGCGATGGTTCAGTTGTTCAAACCCCTTAGCATCCCCTTATAAATGATGACGGCTGGCCGTGAGCCTTGTTTTGTTGACGTGGCATGCTATGATTAGCGCGTGGGGGACAGACGTCGCATCCATGATTGCGTCGTTTCAAACGTACGACGCATTGAATGCACCTGCCATTTCAAATGACGGGTATAAAAACACGTTGTGTCACCATTTTCATTCTTTTTTACCGTCTTCAAGTTTTTCAAGCTCACCTCGGTGATTTTTGGTGAAAAAACCCCAATTTTCGACAACGCGTTCTTTCTAGAAACTGGTGACTACGATTTGTTTTGCAGAGGCTCGTAAGATTCCTTTCTTCTTTTTGCTGCTCTTTTTAGTGCTTGGAGGCTAGTTTGCCTTTCCTTCCCTCTCATTTTGTTTTGTCCAAAAACAAATGGGCAAACTTAGGAAGTTGGTATTGATGTCGGTGGCAATGCACGAGTTCCGGCGACGATACCATATTCCAGAGGATGTTGGCATCACCTTGGCAAATCCTTGTGATTCCCAAGAAGGGAATTGGAAAAAAGCTCCTCCTTCCACTTGTAGCCATAGTGGAATGAGGAGTTTAGTACCCAATTCACCCCCTTCTTAGGCGAGTTCTCCAGCATTACCGGGTACATGTAAGTTTTCTCTAATGTATTTAGAGTTGTCATAGGGGTTGTAGAGCTAAACCATATCTTAGGTACCGAACTTGGTATCTGGGATATAATTTATTGCTATAACATGGTGAAGCACTCCTCTGGGTCGTACTACCTCAAGGCAAAGAGGGTAGCTAACAAACTTGTCATCGAGTTACCGGACTTCGGTAAAGACGTTGATGATGATTTCCCATACATCACTGGGAACTTCGAGTTCAGTCCCAGGAAGGAGAAGGACATCTTCACCATTCCGCGAAAAGACGGACTAGGACCTGGTAGGTCCCCCCACCACCTGTTTGTTAATATGCTCTGCTTAGTTTTCATTACCTCGCATGTGTCTGATTTTTAATGGTTTCCTTTGCTTGGCGCAGGTGAGATTGCAAACAACCGAGCATGGGGGCCATTTCTCGGTGTTCATCTTGAAGATTTGAAGAAGGTTTGGGAGTACAAGGGTCTCCCCGAACAGCGTGGACTTGGGAGAGCTGCACACATCTTTCTCAAATACATCCCTACCTACCGAAGTTTCATCAGACCCCAACATATCTGGTGTTCGGGTTGTAGCTGAGGCCTCTGCACCCATTGATGCCCCATAAGCTATGGTGCTACCCTTTGTCCGAGCAGAGAGACAGGTGACCATCGCCCAATCACCTCTGATAGCCGACGAGCCCGGTCCTTCATCCCTGGGTTACATAATCTCAATTTCATCGTCTTCTTCCTCCTCTGTTGATTTTTTAATTTTTGAGGATATTGCCGAGATGGCTCAGAAGAAGGCCTCTATCGCAAATCTTAGCCAGTTCCTCACCCTAGGGGGTCCGAAGAGGAAAGTGACCGTCGTGTCCGTGGCTCCAACTAATCTTGCCTCCATCCTAACAGAAGAGGATTCCCCAGTCTCAAAGGTCGCTTCCCTGCCTCCATTGAAGAGGCTGAAGAAGGCCGGAGGCTCTCCCCCAAAGGAGAAGGGGAAGAATAAGGAGAAGAAAAAGGAGAAAGAGAAAGAGAAGGAGAGGAGAGAAAAGGAGAGGAAGGAGAAGGGGAAGGCGGTGGTAGATCTCGCCGGGGGGCCGAGCACTGGACCCTCGAGCTGAAGAAGGGTGATCGAATGATCGCCGTCGAAGACCGAGCAAAGTCCCCGGACATAGCATTTGGGCTGTGGAAGGCCCTATTATTACCGGGTGACATGGAGGAGGTTCGAAAGCCCCCCATGAACACCTAGTGAAGTCTTCAATTCGTCACTCAGTCCAGGTATTCTTTGGGGCCCTTTCTTCAGTTATCTTTATATCCTTTGTCTTTTTGCTAAAATCTCTCTCTTTTTCTTTTGATGTGCAGGACCTCCAACATTTGGTGGCGGTCATGGAGAGGCTAGAGGAGAGAGAGAGGTTGAGCTAGTTAAGATCTGCGAGCAAAACCAACTGCACCTTAAAAAAAGTCCCATATAAAGGCCAGCATCTGAGCAAAGGACAAGCTGCTCAATGCTGCTCATGCTCGGGTATTCGAGTTGGAGGTGTTCGATATTGCCCTAAAAAGGCAATTAAAGGAGAAAAATGAGGCCTTGGCAGTTTCGAAGGCCCTTCTTGGAAAGATTGAGGCCGACCTGGCCACAGCAAAGGAGGAGGCAACCAAGGCATATTCAGCTGGGGTCGCCGAAGCCACCAAAGACTACAAGTCACAGATCCACGGACTACAAGATATTATCTTTAGATTTGCATTGGAGGCTACATTGAAAGCCGTTGGGGTTGAGACATCCTCCCCCTGTACACAGAGGTCCTTTTGCCAAGCAAGCAATCTGGGGAAAAAGTGGAAGAAGAGGCTAAAGCACCCCGAGCTGCCGTTGGTGCTGACGAAGTGGTACCTACTGAAGTGCCCCAGGCCACCCCCATTGTAGTCGAACATGTGGGGACTCCGGTGGAGACCACCAAAGATTTCTTGGCTACTCCTTGAGGGCACCTTTTGTAATTATCTTTGTACCGCCCTAGGGGCTCTTGCTTGTAGCTTCAGGGGTTCCAGCCCCCTTTAATTAATGAAGAACTCTTTTCATCTTCTTTTCTTGTTATGCTTGCACTGGTTTGAGTATCTTTCTAGACTTAGCCATTTTAGGCACTTAGCCTTTTTAAGCTCATTTAACCATATTAGGGGCAATATTGGTTCGGATATACTTCGAACTTAGCCATTTTAGGCCTATTCATACCAAGTATGGGATCAACATCTATACTATGGGCTAAATTAGTTCGGATATACTTCGAACTTAGCCATTTTAGGCCTATTCATCCCAAGTATGGGGTCAACGTCCATACTAGGGGCAAAATTAGTTCAGATAAACTTCTAATTTTGTCATTTTAGGCCTATTCATCCCAAGTATGGGGTCAACATCCATACTAAGGGCAAAATTAGTTCGGATAAACTTCAAACATTGCCATTTTAGGCCAATTCTTCCCAAGTATGGGATCAACATCCATACTAGGGGCTTGACTTGTTCAGATAGACGTCGAACTTACTGCTTGGAGGTTACATGCTGTACTCGAGGTGCCCCCCAAGTTTTTGAAAGTGAAGTGAAAAGGAAAAGGAAAAGTTCATGCCGAACAACGACGTTTTATTATAAAAATGAAAAATTACAGAGAACTTGAAAAATTAAAAATAAAACTTACATAGGTTATTTGCATTCCATGGCCTAGGGACAACTTTGCCACTCATGTCTTCTAGGTAGTATGCTCTAGTTCTAGCTTTAGAAGTAACTCTGTACAGACCTTCCTAGTTTGAGCCTAGCTTTCCTTGACCCGGGTCCTTCATATGACCAAGGACCCTTCTCAAGATCAAATCTCCCGTGCTTAACTCATGATGTTTTACTCTCTTATTGTATCATTTGGTAAGAGTTTACTGGTAGGCTGTCAATTTAATAGCCACAATTGCTCTTCATTCTTCGATTAGGTCTAAATCTATTGCCAGTGCCCTTACATTTACTTCGGAAGTGCTGACCTATGTTCGGATTGTTGGTAATCCGACCTCTAATGGTATAATTTCCTCTATCCCATAAGCTAAGGAGAAGGGGGTTTCACCTGTAGACCTCCTTGGGGT
>JAULJZ010152816.1:0-29657 GCA_032270985.1 Heliamphora pulchella
ATTTATCGAGAATCCATATCTTAAACGTGGGGAGAATTCAGTGCATTTGATAATTGGAAACTCAAGACATAATTTGAATTAGGGCCGGGAGTTTAGTCAGGACCTTTAGTGGAATAAGTTCTGGTTCGTACGGGAAATGATCGAACTCAGGGACAAAGCTAGGGATATCCGATTTTCTCGTACGGTTAGCCCGAGTCCTATACTTTCTCATGATTCCTCATGTAGCTCATAATACGCACGGATATTTTTCTTGTTAGTTTCGGTAATTATTTAATTTAATTAGAATGCTGGTTTTACCGTCGAGGACATTCGAGAATTAAATTAAATTAATGAGGGACGATTTTGGTATTTGGCACAACTAGGGTTTACTTCCTAAGTGGCCGACCCTAGGAGATGAGGGAATTAATTATTTATGTTAAGTATATCTCTTTTTATCATTTTAGGAAAGAGAGTATATACTTAATATAATTTTAATATATTCTTATATATTAAAAGGAGACTCATTAATCAAACCCTAACCCTAATACTCCTACATAGCCGCCGTCCCCTTCTCCTCTTTGGCATTAATTTATTTTGCCTTTTTGAAGATTATTGTGTGAGAAAAAACCAAAATGAGGAAGAACACTTTGATCGGAATTGGTGCCCACACATCGTGATCGTCGTAGTGTGTTCGGATCATACGTGAGAAGGTTACAAGATCGTTTTCAACGTATTCGGGATTTCTTGAAACTTTTTGACAAGTTTCAAAAAGGTATTAAACTATTGAAATCATAATAGTTTTCGTTTTTCATGAAAATCGCATATGTCGTTTTTTACAGTCACGACGTCGATTCAAAAACCTTTTTTTTTCCACTGCGCGGCTCCCTATTTCCAACAGGTACAAGAGTTTGTTAACACACAAAGATAATGTTAGTATGAAAAAAAATTCGTCAAAACAAATGTAGACGAAAAGAAATATTTCTAGATTCGAGAAGGCATTCTTAAGAAGGGGAGTACCTGAGCTCAAGTTAAACGGCATTGCTAAACAATCTAGATAGGTAAGGATTGTAAAATCAAAACCAAAGTGCACTTATTATCTTGAAAATGCTTCCATGAATAAAAAATAAACAATATCAATCTCCCTTTTTTTGGCCATTTTGGCACAATAGCTAGCCATTAAAAGAATCTGAAATTGTCATTTTCTATTTAACCATTTAAGTTGAGCATTTTCGTTGCTAGAAGTCTTGTTAAAGCCAAATTAGGTAAACTTCAAGAAAATTCATCTCTAAAAGTCTTATCCAGAAATGACAATTTGGCAATACAATTTTTACCACAAAGTCTTATCCAAAAAATAGCACTGCCAAATCTTCTGCCAAATTTACCACAAAGTTTGGCAATGCAATTTTTCTACCTCATCATGAATGATCTTGATTAAAAAGATATATAAGAGATTAATGGTGATTGAATTTACAAATAATTCTTGTGCCAAAATGACATGTCAACCAGTGGACTACCATTGTAATCAGTGGACAGTATAACATCAATTATGGGAAGACTCATAGAAGCACAAGTGAATAAAAAAACTGGCATAACTTTAATCAATGAATAATGAATAATAAATAGGCTATGAAAGAGAACAAGATAAATAAAGCTTAAACTTAGAAAAAGATTGAGAGTTTTATACATCCATTCATTAACCCAAAAAAGTAAATTGTCAAAATCACAAAATATTCTGAAGCTTAAATGTTAGAAGCAAACAAAAAATCAAGATCTCAAGAACTAAAGGAATTACTACATGGGCGGAGCAAGAGTTTTTATTTAGTGGGGGAAAAAATCTAAAATGATATATAACCAATAAAAATATTATTCAAAAAAGTCATGCGCCCGCGCGCACACATATATATATTTAATCTAGGGAGAACACAACTTTACAACCTATTTAAAATATAAAATATAAAATAATAAAATTAGTTGAACTCTAAGCAATATCTAAACATATGCAGAGCATTAAAGAAGAAAATAAATGTTTATGTATTTAATTCAGTCAATGTTCAATCATACAAAATTTATAAAGTATACAAATATAGCATGGTTAAATAGAAGAATATATTTAATCATAACACAAATGAAGGAATAACATCAAAAAGACTTCCAAGAAAGTACTAACAGAACAAACCCTTAAAAATTAATAAGAACAAACCCCTCACAGGATGGGTTGATTACAGAAAGTCAAGGAAAAATCCATGAGAGAATCAAAAACAAATTTCAAAGAAAACCCTAGATCTCGAAGTATAGGATGAAAATCAACAAAGAAATTTACCTTTTGCAAATAACAGACCTCAGGTGGTGGTGGCACAAAGCAGAAGTGGCGCGATGGATGCAGTAGTGGTGCGATGGATGACGGCGGCATTCGCAACGGGCGATGGGGGCGCTCGTTGGGTGGCGTGATGAACAACGGCGAACTGAGCAGTGGCAGCGACGCAAGGCGTCGCGAGCTGCGGTAAGAAGGGACCAAAGTACAATCATATAACGCGAGGGAGAGGGAAGAGAGAGATAGGGAAGCAACCGTCTAAAATCTAAATTTTTTATTTTTATTTAATTGTTTTGGATTCGTTTCGTGAAATGAATTTATTAAAAGATAAAAAATAATTTTTTATTAAAATATAAAAAACATACTAAATACAAAATAAAGAAAGATAAATTTAGTTTATAAGTTTATTTTAGGTAAATTTTAATTTTTTATAGAATTTTGCAATTTTTTAGAATTTTTCTTAATAAAAGAAATTAAAAAGATAAAATTTAAATTAATAACATAAAAAATATTTAAAATAAATAAATAACATTAAATAAACCAATCATAATTATTATTCAGACCGTCATATAAATGCATAAATACAACAGTTTATTTTTGACTAAATTTCTTACGACAGCAAAAAGCATCTCAAATGACTACTTTTTAGCGTCCATTTATTTGCAACGGTAAAATACTATCTCAAAATATTTATTTTTTAATCCAAATTTTAACGACGGTAAAAATTGTCTCAAAAGATTCATTTTTTGCGACTAATTTTTGCGTCTGTAAACAAACCGTTGCAAATGCTCTATTTTTGCAACTATCTTGTTACGATGGGAAGCAACCGTCTTAAATAACCCATTATTATGATCATTTTTTGTGACCACTTTTTACGATGGTCAAAGGCCGTCTCAAATGACCTAGTTTTTGAGATGGCAAATCATAACCGTCGCAAGAATTACTATTTGAGACGGCTCTAACCTCCAACACAAAAAGTCTTGACGCAAAAAGTGATTTTTTTTGTAGTGTTAAAGGCTAAAAACATGAAAACTCTCTTTGAAACTTTCTGTTATTTGTTCATTTAAAGGTTTCTTTCCCTTTCTCTTATTATATTTTTCTTTACTCTTTTCTGTTCCTCAGTCCATGTTTTTGTTGGGAAATGAATAGTAGATCTTGCCTAGATCAAATGGGTTGTGGTCTATGTACGCCTTTCTTTTTGTGTGTTCATTATTTATAAAAACATGATGGCCGCAACCATTTAATGTCACGGTCGTATGTTTTATTAAACTAACAGTAACGGCCGTTATCTTTTTTTCCATGGCTGCACGTTTTTCTTCTCATATCTTCTGGTCGCCATATCCTTTTGTTACGACCGTGAGGTTTTATGAGACCAGTGACAAAAAAAATGTATTTTAAGCATTCTGTTAATCGTTTTTAATATCTTGTGTATTCTGTCTTGAGATACTATTTGTATAGAGGATGAAGGGTGATAGAACTAATCTAAAATAAATAGGTTATGATCTCTGTCCTGCATATCCTGTCCATTTGAGCCATTTTTGGACCTTGTATGTCGATTATACCCTTTCTGAATCCTCAAAAACCGTGGCTGTGACTTTTATTTGTCACGGCTGTGAGATTTGTTTATTCTATTTCTCGCGGTAACCTAACATTTGTCATGGCTGCTACATTTATTGTTGTGGCTGTGAGTTTTATGTATATCCAATAGCTCAAAAATGGCGTGCAAATCTTCTCTGTTTATTCTATATAGCCTATTCATAACATGATAGGGACATAAATATTGTTGCATGATCCTTAGACCCTTATTTGTTCGTTTTATCGCTTACTCGCATGTTTTTCGCTTTGTTTTGCTCAAACGATATGTGTGGGCATATCTAGAAATAATACCTAAGTTGCATAATCCTAGGATCATAGTTAGGATTTTATTTTTCTGCTTGCTTTTGTTTGAACTTTCTTTAACCTTCTATTCTGTATATGTTACCTTTAAAAAGTTTACAAAAAGAACCAATATTGACAAAGTAGAGGCTAACCTCGTGGTTGGGTAAAAAGGGTGCCTAACACCTTCTCTTTTTGTATCTTAATCTCCGAACTCTCTTTTTCTCTGGTGACATTTTTCAAAAGACTTACAACCTTATTTTTATTATTTTTATTTTTTTTCAAAAATCAAGTGACGACTCTATTTTTCTAAAAAGCGTGCTCGGATACCTTGGATTTTCTTTTTTTAAAAAGAAAAGAATATTTTTCTAAAAATAATAAACATCCGATACACTGTCTCCCCCGAAAACAATACTCGCAATTTTTCTGGCAACTCTGTTGGGAACTGATTTTTCATAAAAAAAAATTGTAAGAGGGCTTAACTTGAAATGTCAACGGTTCTTGTTGTAAATTTTTCATCGGTATTTGTATTTTTATTTTCATATTTGTGTGCTTGGTTCTCAAACCCTCACTCTGCTTACTTGATATCTCAGTCAATTTATTGTCTTAGGGCTATGTTGGGGAAGCCAGCAAGCTTTTTGGCCACATGCTTCCATAGATGTGGTAAAAAGGGTTATTGCGTATCAGTTAACCATGCTTTGCATCATTCCTGGCATAAGGAGGTATATTCTTGACTCTATTTAGAAGGTACAATGAGTGCAGACCTACCAGCCTTCTCATGTGCATGTAGTTTCTTAGAACCCTATCTTTTATGATCAATAAATCTTTTAGGGTTATGCAATTTTCTTTTATGGATGCTGTTGTTTGTATAGTTAGGACCCCAATTAGGACTAGTTTTTCTTTCCCCGCCTTGTCATCGAGAACGAGTTGTTTCGTGTTTAGGCCTGGCTAATGTGTTCTCTGGTTTACATGCGTCCTTTTAGTTTAGAGACCCGGGATAATAGCTCAGTGCAGAGAAGGACCTATATGCACTTGGGCCCGATCTCTGAGCAAAAGACTCAAACACGTAGATCAACTGAGGATACCGATGGAAGATCTAGAATTGACTGTGGCAGACATGATGAGGGCAATTCTAAAATTATAATGGACAGTTAAGGGAGTTAGTACTATTGGGAATGTATACTGAAAAATTATACTTTTTATGTATTTTATTCTGGATCCCTGGCATATAAATAAGAAACATTTGAGATGATTTTGCATTCGTGGTTTCATATTTAAATTTGTGATGAATGAATGCATAATCCGTACATTTTGTCCAGTATTTGACTCGGTGCGTGCTGGACAGAAGGTCGGATCAAAGGTTCTGACATATTATACAGGTAGGCTCACGATCACAATGGACCCGGACATTCTATTGGTACGATTGTAGTACATCGTTATAATAGCTGGTCTTGGCTAGGTCAAACGGATCGAATTTAGGTTTTGGGAATTCGATGTTCGATCTCGATGTGTTAGTACACTTGGAGTGTATTGAGCGGGATCAACGGGATGATCAATTCTATACTGACTATATGAATTGATTCACATCCCGTATTATCATGTATTGCACGAACTCTTAATCTTGAAGTGATCGATTAATTGTGTTCAGATGATGTACAGTACTTTGAGTCGTCAATGGTTGAGATTTTCTCCACGAGATCAACAATACCGATGAGTTGGGTACTGGCGTTATTTGTCCGATAATTGATAATCAGCTAACGAAAACCACATCCAATTTAGGTTGAGGAGTTCCCCCTCGTGTGCTTTGCTTATAGGTTTGATTATACAAAATCTGTACAGTGGATCTTCAAATCCGGCATATCAAAAGGTTAAGCGGTGCGGTTGTGAGGAAAGAGGATAATTAAATCGGGTTGTCAGTGACCTAATTTATTTATCGAAAATACATATCTTAAACTTGGGGAGAATTCAGTGCATTTGATAATTGGAAACTCAAGACATAATTTGAGTTAGGGCCGGGAGTTCAGTCAGGACCTTTAGTGGAATAAGTTCTGGTTCGTGCGAGAAAGGATCTAACTCGGGGACAGAGTTAGAGATATCCAGTTTTCTCGTACGGTTAGTCCGAGTCCTATACTTTCTCGTGATCCCTCACGTAGCCCACTAGTACTTTGAGTCGTCAATGGTTGAGATATCCTCCATGAGACCAACAATACCGATGAGTTGGGTACTAACGTTATTTGTCCGATGATTGATAATCAGCTGACGGAAACCACATCCGATTTAGGTTGAGGAGTTTCCTCTCGTGTGCTTTACTTATAGATTTGATTATGCTAAATTGTACAGTGAATTTTCGGATCCGGCATATCAAAAGGTTAAGCGGTGCAGTTGCGAGGAAAAGAGGTTAATTAAATCGGGTTGTTAGTAACCTAATTTATTTATCGAAAATTCATATCTTAAACGTGGGGAGAATTCAGTATATTTGATAATTGGAATCTCAAGACATAATTTGAGTTAGGGCCGGGAGTTCAGTCAGGACCTTTAGTGGAATAAGTTCTGATTCTTGCGAGAAATGATCTAACTCGGGGACAGAGTTAGGGATATCCGATTTTCTCGTATGGTTAGCCCGAGTCCTATACTTCCTCGTGATCACTCACATAGTCCACTATACGCACGGTTATTTTTCTTATTAGTTTTGGTTATTATTTAATTTAATTTGAATGCCGATTTTGCCGTCGGGGAGATTTAGAAATTAAATTAAATTGTTGGAGGATGATTTTGGAATTTGGCACACCTAGAGATTACTCCCTAGGTGGCCGGCCCTAATAAGAGATGGTGGGTTATTTATTTTATATTAAGTGTATATCTTCTTTTTTTTAAGGAGAATATATATACACTTAATATCATTTTTGATATATAGCTATATATTAAAAGGAGGCTCCATAAAAAAAATATCCTAATTTCTCCTAACCTAGCCGCCACTCTCTCTCTCCCTTATGGGCTTTTTGAGAGAAAGGATACTAAGTGGTCAAAATTCGAAAAGTAACCGACCAATTCGAAGGTCTTTGGGAACCCATAGAATAAATAGAACATTTGACGAGAAGCGGGAGGCATTATAAGCCTGACAGTTAGAAAAGGGGCAACCGAGCAGGGGCATGGAAGAACCAAGGAAGCAAGTAGAAAAATCAAATGGCGAAGAGGAAGACAGTTTTGAAGCAACTTAAAAAGACAGAAGCCAATGTGAGCATTTGGGGATTACTTGTGGCATCCCATAAGCACCGATAGGCCGCTTTGAAAGCTTTGACCAATGTAGACATCCCAATCGTCGTATCTCCTGATCAGCTAGTTGGAATACTTATGTCCAAGAAGAAGACCAATGCTATCGCCTTCAGTGACAAAGATTTTTTGACCGAAGGGCCGTCTCACAACAAGCCATTACATCTAACCATCCAATGTTTAGGGAAATGGGTGCCGGTCGTCTTGGTTGACAATGGTTCTGCTCTCAATATGTGCCAACTACGAATTGCTTATTGTTTGGGACTAAAGATGCAAGACTTCAAACCGAGCATGCAAGGAGTGCGTTCATAGGGCAATACGAGAAGAGATGTGTTGGGATTGATAACTTTTGTCAAAATAGTTAGAACTCTAGAGAGTGAAGTAGAGTTCCATGTTCTCGATGTGCTAGTCTCGTTTAATCTGTTGCTAGGGAGGCCATGGCTACACGACCCGTCGATCAGAGCAGTCCTGTCAACCCTACACCAAAAGGTAAAGCTGATCAAGGAAGGAATAACTGTCACCATACAGGGCGAAACTAGCTTGCTAACCCTGCTTAATGACACTACCCCACTTCTCGAGATCCAGCTTGGGGAGCAAGATCTCTTTCTAAATGGGTTCAACTTTGACGAGACTAAGGCTGTGCAAGTTTTGATGAATGAAGAAGAGAACTATGTGAATCCCAAAGTTGTGGCCATGATGAAGACAATATCCTAATTTTTGGGAAAATGACTAGGTAAGCATTTGCAAGGGATCTTGGTGCCAATCCTTGTGCTCCACAATCGCCATGGATACGAACTTGGGTACAAGCTAAAAATGAAAGAATCAAGTATGGGAATATACGGACTAATGCTGCATGGACATTTTATCAAGGAAGAGAACGACTTCCCCTACCGTGGGTTCCCCGAGCCATGGATAGAGGAGAAGACTAAAGAAAAGTTGTTGGGACTGGAGATCTTTTTTGGCCATTAGTTGTCTGATAGTGAGGAAGAAGCTGAAATATGACAGATGGGATTGAATAAAAAGGTGCCAATAAACTGGGTGGTTCATTGCAAGGAAGGAAATCTGGGTTCTTTCTTCAATGAAGAGATGGCTCGAGTGCGTATAGGCAATGATGAAGACAAGGACGTGCTGATGATGGAAGCCGACGCACTTGAGAATTACACCACACTTATCATAGATGTTGCTAAAATGAAAAAGAGTCTATTTTTTGAGTCTTTTCTTATGCATGATGTAACAAGCGAGTTGGAGTCCGAGTCTATTGAAATTATTTTTACTGAGCTTGTGAACAATGTCTGTAATGATGGATTTGTCGGGAATGCATCTGTCGGCATCCTGAGTCCCTTTTGTTTTGAATCTTAGGCTGTAACTCCTTTTGAAATCAATAAAATAAAATTAGATTTTTGTTACTTTGCTATGCCTCAAATATCTTGTCTTGATTCTGAAGATTTTAATGAATTCGAGGAGGATATTCCCCAAAAATTAAAACTTATTTTTTAAAAAGAAATAAGAAATGGAAGCTAAACCTATAATTGAAGAAACTATTTTAATAAATCTCGATGATGAAAAAGATCCACAACTAGTTCAGGTTGGTTCTACACTGTCTTTAGAAGAATGTGAGCAATTAATCTTTTTATTAAAAGAATTTAGAGATGTTTTTGCATGGCCCTACCAAGACATGCTCGACATAGACCTTGATATCGTACAACACCAAATCCCTCTATACCTCGATGGAAAATCCATCAAGCAAAAGATGAGAAGGATCAGGTCAGATTGGGTGCTCAAGATCAAGGATGAGGTTACCAAGCAAATAGATGCTGAATTTCTTATGGCCACAGAATACCTGAAGTGGGTTGCCAACATCGTCCTAGTACCAAAGAAAGATGGAAAGATCTGAGTATGCGTCGATTTCAGGGATCTCAATAGGACTAATTCAAAAGACGACTTCCCTCTCCCTCACATAGACGTATTGGTAAACAACACCGCTAAGAATGTGCTCCTATCTTTTATGACGAATTTGTAGGGTACAACTAGATTTTAATAGCGCTAGAAGATGGAGAGAAGACTACCTTCACAACTCCTTGGGGCTCTTATTGTTATAGGGTCATACTGTTCGGACTAAAGAATGCAGGAACAACCTACCAAAGGGCTGCAACCATGTTACTGCACAGTATGATACACAAGGAAGTCGAGGTATATGTGGACGACATGATTGTGAAGTCCAAGACCCAAGAAGGGCATGTCGTCGCACTAAGGAAGTTCTTCGAGTGAATCAAAAAGTACAGGATGCATCTAAACCCATAGAAGTGTGCCTTTGGAGTTACAGCAGGAAAGATGCTTGGGTTTATGATCATGCAGTGAGGCATAGAGGTGGACCTATCAAAGATCAAAGCCATCCTCGAAATACCTTCTCTAAGGACCGAGAAGGAAGTAAGGAATTTCTTAGGGAAGATTCAGTTCATCAGCCGATTTATTGCCAAGCTAACCACCACTTGTGAACTCTATTCTGACTTTTGAAGAAAAAAACCAAGTTTTAGTGGGATCAACAGTGTCAGGGCGCTTTCGAAGCCATACGGGAATACTTGCAAAACCCTCTGGTCTTGTCACCACAAGAACCCGACATTCCTCTGATACTTTACCTATTAGTGACTGACTCAGCAATGCAGTGTATGCTGGCACAAGAAAATGAAGCCGAGGTAGAAAGAGTTGTTTATTATTTAAGCAAGAAGATGATAGATTGTGAACGGCGATATACACCTTTGGAGAAGACTTGCTGGGCACTAGTCTGGGCATCCAGGAAGTTACATCATACATGCTAGCATATCGAGTGGTTCTAATCACAAGGAAGGACCCGCTCAAATACCTCTTCAAGAAGCCAGAACTAATAAGAAAGTTGGCCCGTTGGTTGCTCATGCTAGTTGAATTCAACTTGTAGTACGTCACAAGGAAATCCGTGAAAAGGAGAGTCGTTGCTGAATTTTTGGCCAACCACCCTATTAAAGGAGAAGAAGAACCCGAGTTTGAGTTTTCCGATGAACAAGTGTTGAAAATTGAGGGAGATATGTGGACCCTCTTTTTCGATGGAGCATTGAACCAATACTGGTATGGGATAGGGATACTTCTCATCACTCCCGATGATTTTCATATCCCTTTGACATTTAAGTTGAGTTTTGAGGTCACTAACAATCAGGCCGAATATGAAGCATGCTTAGCTAGATTGGAAGCCGCCTTGGAACTAGGGGCAAGAAAGTTGGAGGTTATAGGAGACTTAGGTTTGGTCGTCTCCCAAGAAAAAGGAGAGTGAAAGGTTAAAGAATAAAAGTTGATCCAGTATCACCGAGAACTCGAGTTAATAATTCCCTGCTTCAAGAGTGTAGTGTTCACCCATGTTCTGAGACTACAGAATAAGTTCGTCAACACCTTGGTTACTTTAGCGTCGATGATAAACATACCACCTAGGATAAGGATGAGGCCTTTAAAGATTTAACAAAGGGATACGCCAGCATAAGTAACGGCACTATTACCCAAGAAGACTGTATAATTTGTGATTAGTGAAGGAAAACTGTACATGAGAGGATATCTCGGAGTTAATAAACATTGTGTTGACACAGTGTAAGGGCACGAGTTAATGAGAGAGGTTCATAGATGAGTTTGCGGACCTCACATGAGTGGGATGATGCTGGCTAAGAAGATCCTGTGCTAAAGGTATTTTTGGTTGACAATGGAAACGAACTGTCACTAGTTTGTTCAGAGATGCCAAACATGCCAAATCCATGCAAACCACATGCATATACCGCCATCTCAGCTTTATAACATGACCTTCCCTTGGCCATTTTTAGTTTTGGGAATCAACGTGATAGGGAAGGTTACACCTAAGGCATCGAATGAACATGAGTTTATTCTTGTAGCAATTGATTACTTCACGAAGTAGGTTAAAGCAGCCTCCTATTCAGTCCTAAAGACCTCCCCAATAGCCAAGTTCATAAAGGAAAATTTGATTTATCGGTATGGAGTGCCACATGAGATAATCTTTGATAATGGCTCTCACTTTCAAGGAGAAGTTTTAGACCTCTTAGAGGAATATTAGGTTGTCGGAGGAATATCGGGTTGTCAACTATAAATCATCGCCATACAGATTGAAAACTAATGGAGCCGTAGAAGTTGCAAATAAGCATGTGAAGATCCAACAAAAATGATAGAGGGAAGTAAGGATTGGCCGAAAAAGTTACCATTTGCGCTCTAGGGATATCGAACATCAATTAGAACTTCTACTGGGGCAACACTATATACTTTTGATTACATAATGAAGCAGTTCTACCTATAGAATTGGAGATCCCGTCTCTAAGAATAATAGCCGAAAGTAATATTTTTGAGTCAGAATGGCAGAGGGATAGATTCAAAGAGTTGCTCTTATTTAACGTAAGGAGGCTTAGAGCGCTATTTCACGTTCAAGGATATCAGAGACGGATAGCTTAGACATTTAACAAGAAGGTTAAGTCCTGAAACTTAAAAGAAGGCAATTTAGTCCTCAAAGAAATCAGAGCCCCCATTTTTTATCCAAGGGGCAAGTTCAAGCCCAATTGGGCTGGACCCTACCTTATCAAGACCTTAATGTCAGGAGGTGCTACTATTCTTATGGATTTAGATGGGAATGTTTTCTCCATACCCATCAACTCAGACTAGCTTAAAAAGTTCTATTCTTGAGAGAAAAACCCACAAAAAGAAGAGAGACAATACTTGAGTGTAACCCAAGCCTTGAACTACGTTATGGCCTGATTTTTTTTTCTTCGGCATACGTAGGCATCTTCTGTGAGAAGTTCAACCCAAAACTCTGTTTGAACTCTCTCTTTGTAACCATGTTTCGAGTAGTAAGGTCAATACAATGGCTTGTTTTAAGTTTTCATAATAAAATGGTTACATTACAAAAGCAAAAATCTAAAACAACAATTATAGAGATCATCACAAACTAAAAATGGAGAAACTTTCATCAAAAGTTTTTACTAACTCAGTTTCAAGCTTCAAAACAAGGGAGGCTCGCAAGTCCTCATCTTAAGAAACTAAAAAGGGAAACAAGCAAGATATTGGGGCATAGCAAAGTAGAGTGAAGTCTTTCTCCTCTTTGCATCTTCTTTTTGTCTTACCCTACGCTCTATCTCTGCTTACAACCAAGCCCGATAATCCCCAAAAAGTTCGCTGTCGAAATCCTCGCCAACTGATATCTTTAGTCGAGAAGACCAAGCCCGATGGTACTGACCCAAGAAGTGGGCCAATGTGGAGAACTGTATAGGTGGCTCATAGCAGTCTCAAGCCTGATTTGAGTACACCAGAACTGATAAAGGATGCGATAAGGATAATTAAAAGTGGTCAGCTTCAAGCCCACCAACAGAACCCCCGAATGACCTGTGGTGACAGTTATAGAAGATATCTTTAACTAGGGGCATAACCAGGAGATGCCCTCCCCAGTTAGAGAATTCAGGTAGTCCTTTCAAGCAGCTTCAATCGAGTAATTTCGCCTTCTCCATCAGCCAAACCTAAGTGAACAAAGAAAAAGGAGAGCTGAATGAAAAAATAGAGACAAACAAAGAAAAAAGAGAACTGAATAGAAAAATAAAGAGAAAAATGGAAAAAGGAGAGCTGAGCAGCAAAAAAAAAGGAGAGAAATGCAAAAAAAAGGAGTTGAGCGAACACCTGTAGCAGGAGGGCACTATCGGCAAAGTAAGGGGCACCTTCGGTATGGACTGCATCAAGGCTAAGGAGCGTCTCGACAAGGACTAATGGGATAGGTGTCAGGGTTGTATACTAAGAAACCACAAATTTTGTTGGTTTTAATATTTTATTTTATTCTTTAATAAAATTATTTTCCATTTTATAAGAATCTTAGCGAGCAATGTATGCGATATAATTTGTTTAATGTTATACATGGATGTCCTTTATTCTGTATAATATTTAATCTGGTATGTAGAGTACGGCTTGCACATAGAAAATCAGATTATAGGTTCTTGTAGAATATAAGTATTTGTTCACAGTTTAGATAGAAATGGACATACCATCAGTACGACTGTAGCACAGAGTTTTAGTAGGCCTGTTTTGGTTACGGAAAACATACAATACCATCGGGATTGACGATACCCCCTTAAGGAAACTTATAAGTTTTGACTGGGCCAAACCCTGCATGTGAATTTAATTATTCGACCGTCAAATAAGTTAAGCGGAAAGGTTTAAGGAATTTTAAGAAGCCGATTAAATTAAATTGTTAGTATTTAAATGTAATTGGCGGGTATCGAAAATCTTAACGTGTGGGAGACGAATTAAGCATTTAACAACAGGAGTTCGAATAATTGGTTTTGAGAATGTGGCTGGGAGTGCAATTACGATTCTTTAGTGGTATGAATTGTAATTTATATTTTTATGAAATTATCTCAGGAGCAGGCATTTCATAATTAAATTAGAAGCTCAAGTTATATTTACTCCATAGGTCCCTACTGTAACCTTATATATATGCGGTTATGCTAACCCTGGCTTGCATTTCCACATTACATTCATTATTGAATTAGGGTTTTCACGTAAATCCTAAGTGGCTAGATTAGCTGGTTCAAGATCATGATAGATCGTAGCTCACTCTTTGTTCACGACTCGCATCAAGGAATACAGTAGAAGGCTTGATCGGGCCTTTAATTCAATGGATTCACATTCGTGGTTGTTGTAGTTACCAAAATTATTCTACTAGATTTTGAAAGGTATAATCTCGAATCAAACTTTGGGAGTACGGATTTTATTTTGATAATTTGGCATCAAGAAATTTTAAACTGGAGCCTATTTCAGCGATTACCTGCCTAGTATTTTTTTATCAAAAAAATCGTATTTAAATAAATGATCTTGGAAGTTTACCTCCAACAAATGGTATCAGAGCCATTTTAATTAATGAATATGGTTTAATCGAGGGATCGAGTAACTTTAGAACTGTACTAAGTTTGTTTTGCAGGCGTTCTGATCTCGATTTTATGATCATTGTTATATTCATCTTTGATTGAATAGTTTGAATGATGATTTAATTATTTTTTTATTCACGAGGGTTGATCGTGATAGTTTAAGCTTTTTAGGTCAACTGTGAGCCTTCAGAACATAGGTTTCGATGTAAAAGTTTTATTTGATCTTTAGATATTGTTTGATATATGTAAGAATAAGTTTGAATACACGAAAAACATGAAGAATAAGCATCAGCGGCACCGGTGGTGGTTTCAGGTGTTTCGATCCACGGATCATGGTGGTTTTTTCATGAATTTTGTGAAATGTTTTCAGCAAGTTTTCTATAGTTTTTAGGCTTAAAAAACAGCATCAGAACAGTTTCCAAAAATACAAAAAAAAATAGCACAAAATAGCCCCATCGGTGACGCCTTCGGCGGCAGCAGTTCGGGCAGTTTTCGGTAATTTTTTGACGTGTTTTTGAAATTATTTTGAGCATATTTTTAGGCATAAAATAGTAATAAAATAAGGCTAGAAAACAGTCTAAAAAGTTGTAAAAAATAGCCGCAAAAAAGCGACACGAAAAATAGTGGTAGCGAAGGCTAGCAGCGGCAGCGGTGGGGCTATTTTTGAGGGATGCTTTGATGCTTTGTCGGGACTGTTTTTGGAGTGTTCTTCATGGCATTATATGGCTATATATAAGTGCAAAAAACAGTAAGAAAATAGAGCTAGAACAACAATAGATGGAGCAACAAAAAGCAGCGGCAACGGCGGCAGTAGTTGGGCTGTTTAGCCCTCATCGAAAGCAGTTTTTGAGGCTGTTTTTGTTCTGATTTTTTGATAGAAAAATAGCATATTTCATGATCTATTTTTCAAAAAAAATCGAGACAGAAACGGATGTCGGATGAGGCGGCAAAAGCCGCGTGAAGGTGGCGGCTTGGTCGGCGGTGGCGGTGGCGGTGGCGGTGGCGGTGGCTGGGCGGTTATGGCCGACTGTTTTGGTGATTTTAGGACTCGGGTGGTGTTATATAATTATAACATTGCGTTATGAAGATTCCTGATAAGTTTCGGATGCTGGGAAGCTGATTCTGATAAGATTGAATGATTTCAAGCTTATCGTTTAACAAGATGATGAAACTCAGTAGAGTTTCGATTCGATCATAAAATCTGAAGATATATATCTTGCATTTATATTATTTAACTGCGTGAATGATATATACTGTTATTTTATATTTCTTGTTTATTTTAATTAATTCAAAAAAATTGGTTTTAATTAATTTTTGTAACGAAAAAATAAAATAAAATCTTCTTTAATTAAAATTATTTTTTTATAGAAAATTTTAGATATTTTATTTTGTTACAAAATAATACGTTTAAGATGATTTTTTTAAATCGGATATCTTGAAAAAATATAAAAATTAATTTTGAATTTTAAATTAATTAAAAGGAATAGTTTAATTTTAATAAATTATTATTTTTCAAAAAAATGTGTAACTTGAAGAATAAAATTAAATTCTTGGTTTTCTTTAAAATTAATTTTTTAACTAAATAAGAATTTTAGAATATGTTATTTGTTACACATTAAAACACGAAAAGATGGTTTAAAAAAATCAAAATCTTTCAGATCGTATTATTTTTTCAAAATTAATAAATTTATTTTAATTAAACAGTTTTTATAACCCTAAAAAATATTTTAAAAAACTAAATTCGAGAAAGAATTTATTCACAGATAAATCTCATGGTCTCTATCATTACTTCGTAGGTGATGCAATTAATTCTGCGTGTTGGCAGTAAGGTCTTCCTCCCAATTAGACAGAATTAATTGGGGTATCACCGGTGCGAACCTCCTTTAGGGATAATTCTTGATAATCATTAGTGTAGATCACTTCTCCGTCTGAAGGATTCATTGCGAATCGATTGATTCGAGATTAGGTGATGTTTAACACTTAGTTGTAAATAATAGTATTCTCTCAATCCGAGTCACTGCTATTATTTACTAGACTGAAACTATGTCAACTATTTAATTTTACATGACACGGCCTATTACCTAGATAGTAAAATTAATAGAAATAAGTCTATCTAGACAAACGATGAATAGTAGACGTTATCCCATCGAGGCATGCTATTCACAGAATACTATGCTACTGGCAATTTTTTTTAAATAGTAGAGGGAACCAATTTAAAATAAAATTCAAAGTTTTTACTCGTCATAATTAATGGTTTTTAATTATGTGATTCTCAGAATTAAAATGGATTTTAATCCACTCACGACCATACTCAAAGAAAAAAAACTCACAGTACCAAACTATGTAGACTACAAATGGAACTTGGATATTATCTTAACTGCCGAGAACTATAAATTTGTATTATTTTAGATTTGTTCACTAATACCTGATGAGGGGGCAACCGAACAGGAAACCCAGGCTTATCAGAAGTAGTATAAAACTGATCAGATAGCTCGCTGTTACATTTTGTCTTATATAAAAAATGTATTGTAGCATTAGCATCAGTGTATGCCCATTGCGTATGACATGATTATGAACCTCAAAAAAATATTTGAGAATAAAAATCATGCTGCTAGGCAAGTGGCCATGAAATCTTTGATGAATACAAGCATGGCTGAAGGCACCCCAATTAAGGATTGTGTTCTAAAGATGATCAGTCTTCTGAAAGAACTAGAGATCTTAGGAGCTGAGATTGACGAAAAAATCTAGGTCGATATCATACTTAAGTCGCTGCTTGAGAGCTTTAAACAATTCTACCTGAATTATTCCATGAAAAAGCTCGGCTTTTCATTGGCAGAACTTCTTAAAGAACTTCAAGTAGCCGAGGGTGTTCTTAGGAAGCCAAGTAGTGTGCATGTGGCTAAAAAATATTTTTTCTTTAAGCCAAAAGGCATGAAGAAGAAAAAGGTTCAGAAATAGGGAGGCATAGGTTCAAAAGCTGCTAAGGGGCCAAAAGTTGGTGTGAAGAAGCCGGCAGGCAAGTACTATCACTGTAACTAGTTGGGGCATTGAAAAAGGCAGTGTTTTGTTTTTCTCAATAAGCAGAATAAGAAAGGTAATCTCTGTTCACTAGTGATTGAAACATATTTAGCAGTGTTATCTACCGATACCTGATGTGTAGATACGGGAGCCACTAATCATGTGTACAATTCTTTGTAGGGATTCTAGGAACCAGGCAACTTAGCGATGGGAAAATCTACCTTTATATGGGCAATAATACTAGGGTGGCAGTAGTTGTCGTAGGAGATGTCACTCTTAGTTTTAGTAGAGATATGATTTTATTTTTAAAAGATTGTCTTTATGTACCTTATATTAGAAGGAATTTAATTTCAGTTTTTAATTTGGTGAGGAACAAATATTCTGTTCATTTTAATAACTCTACGGTTATTAAGAAAAATAAATGTTTTATTTGTTCTCATCTATTGGGGGATAATCAGTATGCTATATCTCTTATCTCTCCTACACTATAACTAACTGAATTTAATAACATATCTAATTTACCATATATGAGAAAGGATCATTCTTTAATGAGCCAAATATTTCTTTAACATTTACGCTTAGGCCATATTAATCTAAAAAGGATAAATAGACTAGTAGAAGATAGACCTTTGAGTTCATTGAAACTGGAGACACTTTTAGTCTGTTAGTCCTACTTAGAGGGTAAGATGACCAAGAGGTCCTTTTTGGCCAAAGGCTAAAGAGCTAAATAACCGTTGGAACTGATTTACTATGATGTATGTGGTCTTATGACTATCCGAATAAGAGGTGAATTTGAGTACTTCATCAGTTTCATTGATGACTACTCAAGGTCTGAATACATTTACTTGATACACCGTAAGTCTGAATGCTTTGAGAAATTCAAAGAATTCAAGGCAAAGGCGGACAAGCATCTGGGTAAAAGTATCAAATCGTTACGATCCAACCATGGTGGTGAGTACCTCTTTAGAGAGTTTAGGGGTTACTTGTCGTCAGAACAGATTATATCTCAGTTGACTGCATCGGGTACTCCGCAGCAGAATGGTGTAGCAGAAAGAAGGAATAGGACTCTTATGGAGATGGTAATTGTTAGGATTGGTATACTGAAAATCATGTTCTTGGTATTTAATTTTATTTTTTATTTTATAAGAATCTTAATGAGCAATGCATGTAATATCATTTCTTTAATATTATGCATGGATGCCCTTTATTCTGTACAGTGTTTAATCTGGTGTGTAGAGTACGGCTTATACACAGAAGATCATATTTTAGGTTCTTGCAGAATATAAGTTATTTGTTCATAGTTTAGATGGAAATGGACATACCATCGGTACGACTATAGCACAAAGTTTTAGTTGGTCTATCTTGGTTACGAGGAACAGATAATAGCATCATCTATTATTTTGATTTTCTGTGTTAGTACACTTTGTGTGCATTAAACGGGACACATTGAGGTAATTGATTTTGTACTGACTATATAAATTAATTCACACTCCAAGCTTATTATGAGTAATGCTTTGCTCTTAATCATGAAGTAATTACTGATTTGTGTATATTTAATATTCATTGTTTTGATTCATTAGATGGTGCAATCTTATGTGGGTCTATATTCCCGGTGAGTTAGATAGCGATATTATTTATATGATGAATATTAATTATTGATGGAATTCACGTCTCGAATGATCGGAATTGATGATATCCTCTCAAGGAAGCTTATAAATTTTGACCGGGCCAAAACCTACAGATGAATTTGATTATCCGACGGTCAAATACGTTAAGTGGAAGAGCATAAGGAATTTCAAAATACCGATTAAATCAAATTATCAGTAATTAAATTTAATTGGCGGGTATCGGGAATCTTAACGTAGGGAGATGAGTTAAGCATTTAATAATAGGAGATCAATACAAGGTCTTGAGATTTTGGTTTAGAGTGCAAATATAGTTCTTTAGTGGTGTGAACTGTAATTTAGTATTTTATGAAAATTACAGAAACCGCTGCAAGGTTTTCATAATTGCAGATACTACTATGAGGTTTGTTTAATTGTAGAAACCGTTGGATACATATTTGTGTTCCACATATTTCTTTATCATAATTACTCTACAGGTCCCTATTATAACCCTATAAATATGCAGGTAGGCTAAATCAAATTCATAACTTGTCTTTAAGATTAAAGCTGACTAAGTTCTGCCGGTACGAGTTCTTGAAAGATCGTAACGTTCGGAAATCGTATAAGGGAATACGATAGAAGGTTTGACATGACCTTCAACTCAGAATCAATAATCGTAGTTGGAAAATCGATCAGAAAGGTATTCTTGTAAATTAACTGTTGTGGCATGGGTTTTTATTTTGATAGTTCGATATAAAAAGTTTTATCTGGAGCCCGTTTTGGCCCATCTAGTTATTTTTTTTAATCGAAAATCGTTTATAAAAACAATCATTTTGGAAGTTTTACCTCCAATAATTGGTATCAGAGCCGTTTTATTTATTATTTACTGTTTATCGGGGTTAGATAGTTTTAGAATTGTGCTAATTCTATTTTGGAGGCGTTCTAAATCCCTACTTTATGATCATCATATTATTTTTCATATTTAATTGAATAGTTTGGATGATGATTTAATTTTTTAATCACGAGGGTTGATCGTGATAGATGAAGTTTTTTTTAGATCGAATGTGAGCTTACGGGATATAGGTTTCGATGTAATAGTAGTTTCTATTTTTAAATATCTTTTTAAAATATTTTAACAACATGTTGAATATCCAAGAACACGAATAACAGGCGGCAGCACCGACGGTGGTTTCGGGAGTTACGGACCACGGATCGCGATGGTTTTTTTACAATTTTTTGACTTATTTTTTAGCAATTTTTTTTTGCAATTTTTAGGCTTAAAAATAGTATTAAAAACTGTCTCAAAAACACGAAAATAAACTGGATAAAAAAATAACCTGCCAGCAGCACCACCGGCGGCGATTTGAGTCCATTTTTTGATATTTTTTTGATATTTTCAAGATGGTTTTGAACATGTTTTTTGGTATAAATTAGCAGTAAAATACCACTGAAAAAATAGTCCCAAAAGTGAAAAAATTAGCGCCAAAAAGTGCACAAAAACAGGCGAAAATGACTGCAACCAGTGGCGCAGGGGCGGCGGCCCATCGGGGATATTTTTAGGATTTTTCGAGACTAAGGCATTCTTTGATGCAACAAGTTGCAGGATATTTGAGCTATTTTTTCTAAAAAAAAGAAACGGGAGTAAAAATACTAACAAAAAAAGCCCAAACAGTGGGCTGTTAAGGGCGGCGGCGCAGGCAGCAGCGACGATGACTTTTGGGGTTGTTTTTTGGCCATTTTCAGAACTGTTTTTGGACTATTTTTTGATAAAAATATACTACTTTTCGAGAGCTATTTTTTAGTATGAACGTCATCGAAAACTAAGCACATAGGTGGCGGCTAAAACCGCTTGAAGGTGGAGGCACAAGGTGGCAGTAGCGGCAGCATGGTGGTCGGTGGTGGTGGTGGCTTGGTCCGGGGATGTTTTGATCGACTTTTTTGATGTGTTTTGATACTGATATGATATATTTGTATATATGAAAGAGTACCAATTCCAAGGTGGGACTTTATGTTATTGCCGCCTCAGGGACTTATTGTCATTGTCGTGATGGGACTTTATATTATGGTCATCTCAGGAACTTATTGTCAATGCTGTGATAGGACTTTATATTATTGCCGCCTCAGGGACTTATTGTCAATGCCGTGATGGGACTTTATAGGGTTACCCACATTAAAAACTAGGATGCTCGCTTAGTATCAACCCAAGATCTAAATTAAAGCTAGTGACGAACCCATGGTGCCTAAACCTCCTTTTTATAATAAAAACCTCCAATTTCATTTCCAAACATGGCAACCAGGGACGTTCTAGACCCACAACAACTGAACAATGATTCCCAAGTCACTCAACCCAATGGAAAGATACGAAGGGAACTCCAATAACCCAAGATGAAATGGAGAAATGCCCATGATGTGCAATATGCCTCTCATGTACAATTAATGGTTGCATGGTATGTAAACATGACATGGAACATGGTACAACTTGCTAAAGCATCAAGTACAATCATGCGATGCATAATCACAATTTAAGCGACACAGAATTGAATTCATTGGTATGTGTTCATTTTATTAAAAGTATTATTTTCATAAACTAATTACTCACAAAGTTCATATAAGGCTCACACACTCAAGTCTCATAAGTAACATCATTCAAACACTTAGCAAATTTTAAGCACAAGTTTTAATTACTAGTTTTAAATTTATGACAGCGTTCTGAAATACTTACACATAGATTTAATTTTTGATATTTTAACACCAATTAGATAAAAATATTATCTATAACTTTCATATTTATCACTAAGGTCAATTACTAAGGTAAATAGGTCATTTATTTTATTTTAGTAAAAATGGTTCAGCAATTTACAGAGAATTACATAAGAATTGAGTCTCTGTTGCCCACTGTTTTGAGGCATCAATTCACAGGCTATGGCTCTGATTTTTGGTGAGCCTCTAGTATAATATATCCCCTACAAGTTTAATGTTTTGAGTTAGGGTAAGTTATTTGTAAAAAGTTTGAGATTTTGGCCAATTTATAAAGAGTGTTCAATCAGCCTAAAAAGGGTCTGCAGGGTGTGTTTTTAACAGAGAATGTTTAAAATCTTTGGAGTATCATCCGAGGGTATTTTGGGCTAATTTGTACTCAGTAACTAGTTTGATATGTCATCTACAAAGTTCATGTTTACCACTTCTAGATTTGGCATCTAAAAAGTTAGGTTTTAGGTCTCACCAAAATGTGTGACAGAGGGGTCTGTCAGTCACTAAACCTCAACAGAGATTTTAGAAAGTTTTTTGACCTATCAAGACTTCATATTTTTGGCTCATTTTTGGTGGAAAGAAAGAAAAATGTATCGTCTACAAGTTTTCTGTTTTGACCTAAGCTCGGTTATCATTTTAACTTAAGTTTTTTAGGTCTACAACTCAGAGTGGTCAAGATCTGACACTCTTTGGAAAAAATGAGATATCTGGAGTTCTACCCAACGAAATGACTTCAAACGAATTTTGTATGAAAGATAACTCAAAAATATAGATCTGGACAGAAAAATTACTTTAATACCATTCTTCTACCTTTAGTTATGATTATTTAAATTCGGTGGCAGAAAATGAATAAGTCCAAAAAATCAGTCTACTTAGGGTTTTGGTTGCTTAGCTTATATTTTGTGCATTCTTGATGTGTTTTCTTTGCATGCATGTCTTAAACTCATATAAACCAAAACTCCAGAATACACACAAATCATACAACTCAAAAACATACACATACAAGGACATGCAAAGCTTGTCTAAGCACAAATAGTCCATAAACCACTCCTACAACGCCTTTTTGAGTTATTTTTGTTTCTTTCTTTTAGGGTTGTTTATAGAGATGGATTGAGTGGTATCTTAAGGGAGAATATCATAGAGTTTTAGTGGGTTTACTTACCTTATTTGAAGCTCAAAATGTTGAAGAGATGCAAGACTTAGCTTTAATGCTCACACCTTGAGCTCCCTAGCCTTTCCTTCATTCATTCCTTCCTTCTTTCTTCTTCTTTTCTTCTCCTCTCCTTCTTTTTGGAAACATTTAAGATTTTCTTGGAGCCTCTCTCTCACTTCTCTCAGCCGAATGTGTGTATAGGAGGAGAGTGTTTGGGGTGCATTTTTATAGGAAAATTTAAAATGAGGGGTAATTATTATAATAAACTAAATTTTGAATTTATTTAAATTCTCATTGGTTGTTTAAGAGGTGGGAGTTGTTTGAGATGTAAAAAATCAGACTTGGGGCAGGGTGATTTCGGCCATGCAGTGTTTGGGAAGAGAAAAAGCTATTTTGGTAATTAATTACGATTTTAAATGGTATTTTAGTGTATTTTTGTGTATTTAATTGCATAAAATATTAATTTTATATACCTAAACCTAGTAATACCTATTATATTAATGTATTTATAATTAAGTTAGTCTTTCCATGATTTATCATAATTTTGATAGCAATTAAATAAATAAGTGTAGGCTTTTAAGTTAAATTAAGGTAGTTTGACTAGAATTAAATTTTTGACTTATTTATTGTGTAGAGTTTTTAAATAATTATTTGTTTGCTTTTGTTGAGCTATATTATTATATTATTATATATATTACTTGTATAAAAAGTATTAGGTCAAAATAATGCTTAATTTATACATCTTTTTCTCATTTTTAAGCTTAAAAGGCAAAAAGTTACTTTTTGGGGCACATACTCCTAGGTGGCTGGCCATGCAAGGGCATTTTGGTCATTTTTGTTATTATTTTATATTTTATTAATTAATTTTGTATAAATATCTAATTTTGACTGTCCATGTGTCAAATTTTGGATTTTTAGTACTTTTTGTTGTACTATGGGCAAAATGGTCATTTTACCCTAATTATGAGATTTTTTTATTTTTAATCTAATATTTCATGTTATTTACTTAATCTAGGATGTTAGAAGTTTTCTCTGAGTATTAGCATTTTGTCTCTGAGCATTGGATCTCTTTAGGATTTTCGGATCGAATTAGGGTTTCCGGGCCGAGTTAGGGTTTTTAATCTTTCAGTGACCTAAGATCTTATCAGTTTACTGTCGCTAATGTTAAGGTTTGGGTTGGATTGGTACACTGGTCATTACAAATCGGGTTGCTACAACTAGGGCCAGTACCAGGGTGTTACAAACTACTCCCTTTAAACAAATTTTGTCCTCGAAATTTCGTATCTTACTTCATCGTGTGAAGGGTTGGAGATGACTTACTAGCATTATGCCTTCTCGTCTTTGCTTTCTTATTCCGTGGTGCTGCCCTAGAGCTTCTGTTAACATAATCGCTTTTCTTCCGGATCACTTTGCATTGGATTTCTATTGAGCTCTTCCCGAAATTACGTCATTGTATTCGCATACAACTCGTGGTAACTCGGGGGCTAACAGGGCGTTTGTAACGACAAGCATGTAAGCTAAACTTATGTTGAAGTTACTTGATCTACACACCTTCCCGTCACTCGGTGTCAGGGTTTCATGTCATTTTCCTTGAAACCGTATGATAGTGTGATGTCCAGAGAGCTAGTCTATTTCGAGAATCACGTTGTATTTGTTAAAATGCCTGATTCGCAGGTCGAATGTCATAAGGGTGTTGGTACTCTCAACATGCACGCTCTATAAATAAAGTTTACTTGTGTGTGATATCCTAAGGGTGTATCGATGCTTAGAGTTTGATCTAACACTTTGGGTTTTATGAACAGAGATTGCCAACATGCCAAAGATATTAAAAAAAAAAAGGATGCTCCAGAATAAAACAACACTCTCACTAAGGTATTGAATAGCACGAACATACCTTGTACAACTTGGGTGCCTTCTACTTCCTTCTTCTGCAGAGCAAAGATGCATCCTCCCTGGGGCCTCTAGTATTTGTTAAGCGGTGGCCTTCCCATCCTATTTTGTTGGTTAATTGCTAGTCGAGCGACCTGAGCTGGCAGTGGGTATTTTGGTGGCTGGTTCTGGGGTTGCATCCATTGCTAGGAATGGTTGTTTTGGGTCATGTCCTAGGCGCGGGCACCCAGACCTCTTATGTCCTGGTTGCTGACATTTGAAGCAGACTATAAATTTGGTAGAGGTGTCCCTTGGCTGCTCTTGTCTATTTTCTTGTTGATTTGGCTTCCTTGGAATAAACACTCGATTACTTTTTACTGGTCCTCCAGAGCTAGGGTTTCCTTTCTTCTGGTTCCAAATCCTTCTAGAGTCAGCTAAGTCTGTTTCCAGAGGGTTTTAGGCCCCACTCGATCTTTCGTGCCCTTGATTCTTCGTTTGGTATGATTGTCGGGGTAAATCGGCTCAAGTCTTCGAAACGATTGACATACTGGGTTACTGTCATAGATCCTTATTTTAGCTCAAGAAATTCCCTGACTTGTCCCTGTCGGAAGGGAGCTGGGAAGTACTTTTCCAAAAATAATTCTTCAAACTGACTCCAAGTTAGAGCTGCCACATCTTGGGTGTTGTCTATCATAGACCAATGGTAGTCGGCTTCTCCTTCTAGTAAGTGTGCTTCTAGAGCTACTCTATCGGCATCGGTCTGCACTCCCATGGAGTTAAATAATTTCTTGACTGCTCTCAGCTATTCTTCGACTACTCTCGGTTCAGCTCCTCCCTTGAACGTAGGGGCTCGTTGTTTTCTGAGTTCTGATAAGAACCATGCCCTATCTCGGATGTGAGGACGGTTAATACTGGTGGCAAGTTCATGCAAGATCTGGGCTAACCCTAGTGCTTCTTTGTTTACTAGTCCATCTGTTGGCTGTTGATGGTTAGGTCGTCTACCTGCCATCTGAATAAAGAGGGAAGGTGTTGCGGCTGGTGAGTCCTTTTTTTGAAGTCTTAATTGTTTCTAGGTTTCAGGATTTTAGGGAGTTAATTTAAGACTTGTTCATTTGTATTTCTTATCATTCGAGTTCGAGTACAAAGAGCAAATACAAAGAGCGAGGCACATAACACATAAGGGCCCAACCAGAATAGGTGTGGATAAAAACATTGAATTTTGAATGCGTAGTCCCACGTTACTTCTAAGTTCTGTAGCATTTCCATTATACTTCCACGTACTACATTCTTGCGGTTCCCATGCGAGCCTTATCAGTGATGACTATAGGAACCTTCGTGTAGGTCTCCATTAGAGATGTTGTATAAGCCTTTACTTAACAGTTCTTGTTGTCGGGTTGTTGATCTTCAAAATACGTTAAGCACGGACGCTGGCTGACATTCTGTGCTTAAACTCCAAGTAGAGATCTGCTACGCGACTTGATGATGTGCTAGGTGGTTCTTCTGAGGATGTGCACGACCTGAGTTTCTCGTGAAAGCGCTAAACTCTAATAAATTTCTCATCGATCTAAGACTTAGGAGAGGCCACCTGGGGCAGCAAGTGGTCAAACGTTTAGCTGATGATTTTGAATGATGTTCTAGATTACACGATACGTGGCTGGGGTTTAGAGTGGCTTAGGGAAGGTAATCAAATCCTTTACCGAGATTCAATGAAAGATTCCCAAATGGTTCAAAAGATAAGTCGGATGAGGTCAAATGGTCACGGTTAAGGCAGTCACCATTGACACAAATTGAATGGTTATTTGGGGTTCAAATATAGGAAAAAGGAAGAGGAGGACAATAAACAATACTTAAACAAATGTCCTTGGAACTAACCTAGTACGATTAGATTATGATAAAGGAGATGTTAAGCAATGGGTAGCCGAACTAGATAAGTGCACTAAAGTTACATCGGCCTAACGTACTTCAATTCAAGTATCCAAGTCTACTTCACTAGTAAGGATTTCAAGAGTGTACAAAAGAATTCACAAAAATTACTACAACAGAGTGTAGTTTTAGAATCGAGAGAAGATGAATGATGGCAAAGATTTTATCATTGCCAAATGTTCGGAACGGGTAATTAATAAAGAATTATATCGAGTTCTACGAAAGAAGAATTAGTTCAAGGAGGCTGACTTGAATTAGAGAAAAATCAAATGCAAATACCGGTCATCATTAAGGTGTGAAAACTTGAGGACAAAGGTGTTTCCTAAGATTGAATTTCTGATAGGATTATCAATAAGACTTGGGTGCATAAGGGTTACCAACGAATGACACCAGATGGTACCGTTGAGGACTGAGGATATAAGAAGGAAGGATATACAATGAACTTCAATTAGGTATAAAAGTTGATATAAGGGTTTAGGGTAAACGAGAAAAGAACTTGTAAGGATGAAGTTATGGGGTTCTAACGGTGGTTCTCGAAGTGATATCAAAAACTTCTCCTAGTGCATACTCCTGTCTACCCCCCTTAAAATAAGACAACTCTTTGCACGAATCTCCGATCTTCAATCTCGATGCTCTTACACGTCCTTCACATGTAAATTTCCTGTAGCTTCTGAATCAGGTAACGTCTTAGCACGACTCGCTATAGGACTTAGACGTTGTAGATTTTAGTTCTTGTAATATATAAATGATAATTATAATTAATACAACGCACCCTACAGAGCTTCTATGCGACAGAATGCATGGTTTTCCACAACCCAAGGTCTGAAGGTTCACCAAACCTAGGTTCTGATACCAACTGTGACGCCCCGTCCTCCGGGCATGTCGGGACATACATAAGTAAAGGTAAGGGGAATATTCTAGCCGTTCATTCATATTTAAATATCATAAATATTACATCATTAAGAGTTTGAAATTGATTAAAAGAACATAATGATTACAGTTTCACTAGAAAATTTAATAAAAATTACAATATGCTCGTGGAAACTGAACAAAAAGAACAAAAGGTAAAAACTAAATTCATTAGCTAACATTGTCGGGGTCCGCTGGTTCCTGCCACCCACGCTGTTCTTCAATTCCGTCTTCTTCGTCAGGGGCGACTTTCTCGAAGAACTCATCACACTTACCTATGGGACGAATGCCATGAGCTAAAGTCCAGAAGCAAATTACCTAAACCGTCTAACAAACTCACAACAAAATATCCTACAATACATATTGTATAATACCCAATACAATTTAAGGCCTAAGAGACAGACAATTTAACATTTTCAACAGGATAAGCGTATATAAGAACAATTGTGCAAGTGCGTAGTGCAGATGCAATGCAGATGCCCAACCCAACTTGAATCCAGAAATAAAAGTAGGAGTTCCACTTTAGGACTTATTATCATTATTACCGCCTCAGGGACTTATTGTCATCGCCATGATGGGACATGTTGTCATTGCCGCCTCAAGGACTTATTGTCAATGCCATGGTGGGACTTTATGTTATTGCTGCCTCAGGAACTTATTGTCATTGCCGTGATGGGACTTTATATTATGACCACCTCAGGAACTTATGGTCAATGCCGTGATAGGACTTTATATTATTGCTACCTCAGGGACTTATTGTCAATGCCGTGATGGGACTTTATATTATTGCCACCTCAGGGACTTATTGTCAATGCCGTGATGGGACTTTATAGGGTTACCCACATTAAAAACTAGGATGCTCGCTTAGTATGAACCTAAGATCTAAATTAAAGCTAGTGACGAACCCATGGTGCCTAAACCTCCTTTTTATAATAAAAACCTTCAATTTCATTTCCAAACATGGCAACCAGGGACGCCCTAGACCCACAACCACTGAACAATGATTCCCAAGTCACTCAACCCAATCGAAAGATACGAAAGGAACTCCAATAACCCATGATAAAATGGAGAAATGCCCATGATGTGCAATATGTCTCTCGTGTACAATTAATCGTTGCATGGTATGTAAACAGGGCATGGCACATGGTACAACTTACTAAAGTATCAAGTACAATCATGCGATGCATAATCACAATTTAAGCGACATAGAATCGAATTCATCGGTATGTGTTCATTTTATTAAAAGCATCATTTTTATGCACTAATTACTCACAAAGTTCATATAAGGCTCACACACTCAAGTCTCATAAGTAACATCATTCAAACACTTAGCAAATTTTAAGCACAAGTTTTAATTACTAGTTTTAAATTTATGACAGCGTTCTGAAATACTTACACATAGATTGAATTTTTGATATTTTAACACCAATTAGATAAATATATTTTCTATAACTTTCATATTTATCACTAAGGTCAATTCCTAAGGTAAATAGGTCATTTATTTTATTTTAGTAAAAACGGTTCAGCAATTTACAGAGAATTACATAAGAATTGAGCCACTATTGCCCACTGTTTTGAGGCATCAATGCATAGGCTATGGCTCTGATTTTTGGTGAACCTCTAATTTAAAATATCCCCTACAAGTTTCATGTTTTGAGTTAGCGCAAGTTATTTGTAAAAAGTTTGAGATTTTGGCAAATTTATAAAGAGGGTTCAATCAGCCTAAAAAGGGTAAGCAGAGTGTGTTTTTGACAGAGAATGTTTAAAACCTTTGGGGTATCATCTGAGGGAATTTTGGGCTAATTTGTACTCAGTAACTAGTTTTATATGTCAGCTACAAAGTTTATGTTTACCACTTCTGGATTTGGCATCTAAAAAGTTAGGTTTTAGGTCTCACAAAAATGTGTGACAGAGGGGTCTGTCAGTCACTGAACCTCAACAGAGACTTTAGGAAGTTTTTTGACCGATCAAGACTTCATATTTTTGGCTTATTTTTGGTGGACATAAATATAAATGTTTCCTCTACAAGTTTTCTGTTTTGACATAAGCTCGGTTCTCATTCTAACTTA
>JAULJZ010152825.1:0-54362 GCA_032270985.1 Heliamphora pulchella
GTTGGTTCTCCTCAGTATGTGAGATGTGATGACATGATATTAAGTGGCTATGTGTTAGCATGCTTATCTGTCTTTTATGTTAGCAATATCATGCTGTATGGATGCTTATCCTGTTATGTTGCTTTCGTATAAAGCTATGTCCACGCGGGGAGGACAAGGCTGAGGTCGAGGCCATGGCCGTGGTTCTGGCCGACGGGACGTTCCAGTCCCAGATATTGGGGATGCTAATGCACCCCAAGGACCTACTGAGGGAGATTTATTGCGTGAGATGGTCGGCTTCATCCTGCAACTGGCTAAGGCCTCTAGGGAGAGAGACCATACGTGAGCCGAGGGTGATGGTCGCGATGCATAAGTTTCGTCGTCTGGACCCTCCTACCTTTTCTGGGGATCCCAACCCCACGGTTGCCACTAAGTGGCTGAACCTGGTTACCAGGATCCTTGATACTCTATAGATAGAGGAGGATGATCTGCAGGTTTCATTTGCTGCCTTCCAGCTGAGAGGGAGTGCTTATATGTGGTGAAAGTTCGCCAAGACTACAGCTGGGGGCACTTGGGAGGCACTCACGAAGGTATTTCTGTAGAAATGCTTTCCAACGACATTAAGGGATCGCTACAGAGAGGATTTCCTCTTTCTGACACAGGGAACAATGACTGTTGTGGAGTATGAGGCTGAGTTTACTAGCCTATCCAGATTTACGCAGGAGATCGTGCCTACTGATGAGTTTCATGTGAAGCGATTCGAGAGGGGTTTGAGGCCCGCTATTCGAGATAGAGTGGCATTACTTAGGCTACAGGTTTTTACAAAGCTAGTAGAGACCGCCAGGAAGGTGGATGACACTCTGAATGAGACACGTAGAGACAGGGATAGTAGGAGTCGGCAGGACGAGGGAAGTGCATAGTCCTGGGGACGCAGGGACATGCGTTAGCGGATATTTGGTTCGAGTTCTTATCCGGTGGGGTCTTATCAACCACAGTCTTCTGCATCTACACATCTCGTAGTCTCAACGGGAAGGTTAGATCAGAGGGAGCTTGTTTGTTATAGATGCTAGCAGCTGGGGCATTGTGCGGCAGAGTGTCCGAGTGCAGCACCTGTTCAGACTCAATCACAGTCGCAGGCACCTGGGAGAGGGCCACCAGTCTGTTTTGAGTGTGGGCAGTCTGGGCACATCTGGAGGAACTGTCCTCGAGGAGGGAGCATTCAGAGCACAGCAGGAGCACAAGCTGTTCCATCTGGCTAGGGGAGACAGATATATTCACAGCCTAGAGCTCAGACGTCCCGTTTTACAGAGGGAGGAGCTTTAGTACAGTCAGGTCGATAGTCTACAATTCAGGGCCACAGTGGACCGGCCAGGGTACATGTTCTTGCAGGTCCTAGTTCATCTAGAGCACCGATCGGTCCCGATGCTGCTGCTACCACCTCCATGATCAGAGGTACTCTTCTAGTCTTCAGATCATGGGTCAATGTTCTTATCGAAACTAGAGCATCACACTTGTTTATATCTTCTTCTTTCGCATCTGCGTTGGGGTTGCAAATAGACTGGTTGGATAGTACCTTGAGTGTAGAGACCCCAGTTAGTGGGAGTGTAACGTTGAGTCTTGTTTGTAGATCCTGTGTTTCGGAGGTTGTCGGTCATCATTTAGAGTTTGACTTTATCATTCTAGACATGACGGCGTTTGATGTCATCCTAGGGATGGATTGGCTGACCACCTATCGTACCTTTATCGATTGCAATCGACGGAGGGTAACGATTTGTACACCGATAGAAGATTATTTTTGTTTTGTGGGAGATCGGGATGAGGTTTTGATGTCTTTTCTCAGTGCTGTGCAGAACCAGGGCAACCTGGGTTTCCTTTTCTCAGCTCTCATATTGGATGAGGAGGTTGGAGTTCGAGGAGAGTTACCTCCGGTGGTGTGCGACTATCCTGATGTTTTTCCTGATGATCTATTTGAGTTGCCACCAAGCCGTGAGGTAGAGTTCTCTATTCATCTAGTCCCTGAAGCTGCTCCCATATCTATGTCATCCTATCATTTTGCACCCACTGAGTTGTGTGAACTCAAGGTACAGCTACATGAGTTACTTGACAGGGGGTTTATACGCCTAAGTACTTCACCGTGGGGAGCTCCTGCTCTTTTTACGAAGAAAAAGGATAGATCTTTGTGTTTGCGTATCGATTATCGAAAGATAAATCAGGTGACAGTGAAGAATAAGTATCCGATGTCGAGGGATAGATGACTTGTTTGATTAGCTGAAGGGTTCGAGCTGGTTGTCGAAGATTGACTTGAGATTAAGATATCACCAGTTGAGGATCAGGGACAAGGACATAGCAAAGACCACCTTTAGGACTCGCTATGGTCACTACGAGTTTCTGGTTATGTCGTTTGGTCTGACGAACGCCCCTGCTACGTTCATGAGTTTGATGAATCGGATCTTCCATCCTTATCTGGACAATTTTGTGGTAGTGTTTGTGGATGATATTCTGATATATTCACCCACTAGAGAGGCACACGAGGATCACTTGCGGATCATGCTACAGACCTTGAGAGAGCATAGCTTGCATGTGAAGTTTGAGAAGTGCGAGTTCTAGATGTCTGAGGTGAGGTTTCTGGGACACGTAGTGTCGACAAACGGGGTAGCAGTGGATTCGTCAAAAATTGATGTTGTAACCGGTTGGGAGAGACTGAAGAGTGTCTTTGAGATACGTAGTTTTTTGGGTTTAACCGCCTACTATCGGCGGTTTGTTAAAGATTTTATGAGACTTGCTGCACCGATGACGCGTCTGACGCGGAAGGGAGTTGTGTTCGTTTGGTGTGAGTCCTGTTAGTCAACTTTCCAGGAGTTGAAGGTGAGGTTGACTAGCGCACCAGTGTTGATTATTCCTGAGCGAGGCTTGGGGTATACAGTGTACTGCGATGCATCACATGACGGTCTTGGATGTGTTTTGATGCAGGGAGGTAAGGTTGTAGCCTATGGTTCTCGGCAGTTGAAGATGCATGAGAAGAACTATCCTACACACGACTTGGAGTTGGCAGCTGTGGTCTTTGCCTTGAAGACATGGCGTCACTATCTTTATGGTGAGCATTTCGAGGTATTCTCCGATCACAAGAGTTTGAAATACTTATTTTCACAGAAGGACCTGCACTTGCGCCAGCGACGATGGATGAAGTTGTTAGAGAACTATGACTTTGACTTGCAGTATCATCTAGGGAAGGCCAATGTTGTGGCTGACACTCTCAGTCGGAGATCTCATGGGTCGTTAGCTTCTGTGGCCATACGCGAGTGGAACATGCTTGGAGAGATTGGGGAGTTTATCTTTACCTCAGGGAGACTGCGACGAGTGCTACTTTGTTCTTCGTAGTTTCATGACCTACTTTGATAGCACATGTGCTAGAGGTCCAGCAGACAGACCAGGATGCTCGAATGATATGAGATCGTGTTGCTAGTGGAAAGGATACAGTGGGTTGGATTGTAAGTCCAGATTAGAGTCTGAGGTTGGCTGGGAGGTTGTTTGTGCCAGAGTCATGCCGAGCTGATCTTCTACGTGAGTGTCATCATTCTTGTCTTGCCGTGCGTCCTGGAGGCACTAAGATGTATCACGACCTACGTTATCAGTTCTGTTGGACGGGAATGAAGAGAGATGTGATCCAGTTTGTTTCTTGGTGCCTTACTTATCAGAAGGTAAAGGTAGAACATCAGAGACCAGCAGGATTGTTACAATCATTGCCTATATCAGAGTGGAAGTGGGAGCATGTCACGATGGACTTTGTGTCTAGACTTCCTCGGTCACTTAGGGGACACGACGCTGTATAGGTTGCGGTTGATAGGTTGACAAAGTTTGCACACTTTCTCCCCATCCGAGTGAGGGATTCGGTGGATAGACTGAGTCGCTTGTATGTCAGAGAGATAGTCCGGTTGCATGGAGTGCTAGTGTCTATTGTTTCTAACAGGGACCCATGCTTTACTTCGTGCTTTTGGCAGAGTCTTCAGGAGGCTTTGGGGACGAACTTGATGTTCAGTACTGCTTTTCACCCTCAGACGGATGGCCAGTTAGAGAGGACTATATAGATTTTAGAGTTTATGCTAAGGGCTTGTGTCCTTGATTTCAGAGGTTCTTGGGAAGATCATCTTCCTTTAGTAGAGTTTGCAAACAATAATAGCTATCAGTCCAGTATTGGGATGGCACCGTATGAGGCTTTGTATGGTAGACCATGTAGGTCACCCGTGTGTTGGAAAAATGTGAGAGAGACCACAGTCTTGGGACCCAACAAGGTACGGGAGACGACGAAGAAGGTTATAGTGATTCGCCAACGCCTCGCAACAGTGTAGAGCCGTTAGAAGAGTTATGTAGATCAGAGAAGGCGGCCATTGGAGTTTGTAGTGGGAGATCACGTGTTTCTGAAGGTCTCACCACATAGAGGTTTGATGAGATTTGGTCGTAACGGGAAGCTATCACCGCGTTTCATTGGACCTTTTGAGATTCAAGACAGGATTGGTGAGGTTGCTTATCATTTGGCTTTGCCACCTCAGTTAGCATCTGTGCATAACGTGTTTCACATTTCTATGCTTCGGAGGTACGAGCTTGATCCTTTACATGTGTTAGATTTGGCTCAGCTGGGGGTTGATGAGGATGTCACCTATGAGGAGCGCCAAGTGAGGATTCTTGATACAAAGGAGCAGGTGTTGCGGGGCAAAACAATTGCCTATGTTAAGGTCTTATGGCTTCATCATGGAGTTGAGGAAGTGACATGAGAACTCGAGTTTGGAATGCATGCTAGATACCCAAACCTGTTTACCTCGTAACCTTGTTGCGAATTTCAAGGGCAAAATTCCTTAAGGGGGGAGAGTTGTGAGACCCTGACCCTTATCTTTTAGGTTAGTTATATATTTGACGTGTTTCCTTCAGTATATGAATAACATCGATGCATTGTTTATGTTTTACAGTTGTAAAACAGCATATGTAGATGTGTTTTACTCTTTTCTGAACGTTATTTAGGTTGGTTGGGTTGGTTTTTGGGTAGAGAAACCACAACAGATTCCAGTATGCTTTTGGTCTTGAGTTCGGTCAACTGGAGGGGTTGGTTCGGCCGACTGAACCCATTTTTCTGAGTTCGATCGACTGAACTGGGGGGTTTGATCGGCTGAACAGAAGGATTTTGCCGTGCTTATAAATATCCCAGGGCTTGAGATATTTTCATATTCTCTTTCTTCTAGGCTAAGAAACCCCTTTTCTCTGCCTTCTCTCTAGCTTTGAGGGCCCCGGGTTTGGTTGTGTTCAATCCTTTGTGGATCCTTGCTATCAGAGCCGAGGGCTTTGCATCCATCCGGTCGAATTCTCGTTCTGACGCCATTCAATTTTGAGACATCGAGTTCTTGACTCTCCGAGGTAGGTTTCTAGACCCTACTACTATATAAGGGCGATATATGTGATTATACGTGTTTTCACCGGGTAGAAAATACATTAAATGTGATTTTCATGTGTAAACCTTGGTTTTGGGTAAAAGTGGGGTTTTTATGCCTTTTTTGGTTTTATACATGTTTTGGGTACGTGGTATCCGTAGTTTTCAAAGGACGTTAGAAAACGAGGTGTTTTGAGAAAATGGTGAAAAACGTCATTTTAGAGGTTAGGAGCTAACCCGCGGGGTTGTGTCTCAACTCTTAAACGTTTTGTTAGAAATAGTTTTAGATCTCCATTTTGATGGATTGGATCTCTTTTATACATGGGTTGTATAAACTATTTTGTGGATTTTCGTAGTTGAGCTACGGTGGGTTTTAAAATGTTTCCATAGATGTACCATGACAGTGTGTGGTTTTGAGTTGGGCTTCTATTGCTCCTTGGTGGAAGTCCAAAAACGTGCACAGAGTGGGTTCGCTATGGTCCCTTGAGTTAATCCCCGTAAATGTGGTTTGGTTATGTTTCGTCTATCGGTCGTAGCATACCGTAAAACATAAGTGCGTGATTTGGGTGCTTTCCCATCGGTCATGGAAATCCGTAAAGACATCGGTTGCCTCTGTGAATGGCGTTGATGTTGTAACTCCATATAAAACTTATTATTACCTAGCAGGCCTTAAGTGGTTCAGGACTAGGGTAATGGGCAGGAGTCTATAATTGTTACCTATGTCTGTATGGCGGAGTCGGTACATAGAATTTCATTTATATCTTTTCTCCTCGGCTATGTGACCTAAGTGGATCATACTGTTTATTTACAGCTTTCCCTTAACTATGGCATGATATCTGTTAGGATGATATGCATAGGTTGAAGGATGGAAAACGTGAGGTTTTATGAGATAAAACCTTTTTGAGACTCGTGGTAATCCGATGTAAACTTGTGATTTTGGAAGAAAAACCTTTTTGGCTCCTGTGGTTGAGTCCGTGTGTGTGTAATTGCATAGCATGCTTTACAGTTTTATTGTCTATGTTCTATTGGGCTTTGACTCACCGTGTGGGATTTTGCTGTAAAACCTTTTCAGGTGAGCATGAGGAGTTGACCTAGTTGCAGAGGTGATGGAGAACTTGCTATAGTATTCCTTATTTTTGTACATGTACTTTTATATGTAATGCCAGTGATGGCTGATTTTGTACGCATTTGGGCGATATACTTATTCATGTATGAGATGCGTGCTTTCAGTTTATTTGAGTTGAACTGTGGGAATTTTATCCAAATGATGTATATTTTTGAGTTGAGGGCTTTCTAACTGCAAATCTTATTTTCTCAAACTGTATTTTGGGTGGGCTTTCGCGTGACCCTAGTGTTTTGGGAGTGACAACGAATTAGCACAGAAGATTGTTGACTTAAAATATTATCATATTTACAGAGATTGGAAATGTAAGATGAAGAGCCACTTTCTCTATCTTTCTCGTGATGGTGTCGACCCGTATAGTCGTCCATACATGGGGGTGGAGAAAGATGGTTAAAAGTACTTGATTGACCATGTATTCACATATCCAAAACTTGAGGTAAAATAATACTCACTAAAATTAAATTTTCATTGGTCATTTATATTTAACAAGTGTTAATGTATTTGTAGAAATGGTCAATAGATGGAAAAAACTAACAGGCAGAAGGTACCTTATAATCATATTATGCGGTCTCGGTTATTTTCAACAATGATGTTCATTCAGGTAAAACAATTTTATATGAGTATATAACTTGTAAATGCACTTATTATCACTCTTATTATTTAGTAATTTCATTTTACTTTAAATTGAAATTTTTAGGCAGATGCAAATGGCAGTCAATTACCAAATTTTTGTAATTTTTACAAAACTTCGTATAAATCAAGGAAGACCAAAGAATGGATAAGCCCTGAATATGCATTGCTACATGTATGTATTTAACTATTGTATTGTCATTATTATCTTAATAATTACAAGATATAATTTATTATTTTATCTTCTTGTAATAACATGAAGAGATGTTGAGATTAAGAGATGAGCCTTGTAGCGACCCGGCATGTTTCTAATTTTTGATTAATTATTCTAATATAATTAAATTTCTAGATGTAATTTATGATGAAAATTTGTGGATAAGTATAGCTTATTAATTTAAAATCTTGGGATATGGAACACATCAAGTTGAAAATATGGGACATAATATATAACGTTAAGATATTAAGTTAAAGTGGAAATTGGGTCATGAGAGTTAAGAATTGGAGACAAGAAAGTGGAAGTAATAAGAGGCAAGCCAAACAAGGCCCTTGGACCATTCTAGAAATATGTGGAGAGAGAAAGAAAGAAATAGAAGGCAAAGGGGTCTCACCCCCTCACCTCCACTCACGCGACCCTCATCTCCTTTTCTCTTATCTTCTTCTTCTTCTCCTTCATGGAGAATGGGCCAAGTTCTTGAAACCCTAGTTAGCCATACCCAAATTTGGAAGGCTTGGCACTAAATTAAAAGCTACCAAGTGGAGGTTGAAGATTTAATATCCAAGAGGAGCAATTAGAAGGTTCAAGGAGCAAACCCAAGTGGGATGAAACCCTAGGGTGTTGTATTTGGAAAAATCTCAAGATGTTGGAGCCACACGAGGTAGGATCTAGACTACCTCTCGTGTTTTGATATGATTTAGGTTGATATTTTGTTATTTGAGTAAACCCTAGTTGATTCCATACATTATCAGGGAATTAATAGGTGTGTGTGTGGGTTAAGTTGGGTTATTTTGGAAAAATTGAAGTTTTTGAGAAATGATTAACCATGATTTTGGGAGTTTACGGTATAAAAAGGGGCTTAGGATACCTAAAATTTTATGTTTTAGCATTAAATTGGGTTTGGAGGGGTGTTAGCTTCCAAATCTTCAAAAAAATCAATTTTCAGTGCAAGTCGCCTGAGGGACCACTTGAGCGGTCTAGAGGGCGGTCCTGGGTTGGTCTTGACTTCTTGTTGCAGGCCAGACCACTGGACAGACCGCTCGAGCGGTCTAGCCCACGGTCTTTTTTGCTGATTAAAAAAGTTTTCTTTAAATCAATGTATCTTCACCATCCAAACTCCGAATTAGGTCATTTTTGTACTCAAACTGAAGCCTTGGAAGTCTTCGCTCCAATGGCACCACTCTCATAGTAAAATTCATTTTGTGAAAAAAGTTATGACCAAAATAGTGAGGGTATGTCAAATTTTCTTAACCATTTTTCACCCGTTTTTGGCCAAATGTCTTGAAAAAGGTTATTTTACATCCTCATTGGACTTTTATCAAAATTCTTGTCCCTTGTGCTATGGATACACCTATATAAATATATATGGGTTGAGATGCATGTGTTGGGTTGGTTATTCGGGTTTTACGAGGAAAGCTGGTTTTTTTATGTACAATAATGGTTTGGAAAGAACAAGAATGGGTTTTTGAGTGTTGTGATATGACATGGTCATCATTTAAAATTCTAAGCTTCTAGAAGGGAAATATGAGCTTTGAACTTGTATATATGTATGATGGGTGCATTCAATTTCTTCAAATAACATGATTTTGATTGAATTGATTTGGTGTTCTTGGTACTTTATGAAGTTCATAAAAGAAATATGAATTATGAGAAATTTGTGCATTGAAGCTTATAATGCATGTGACTTCAAAGGAAACTTGAATACTCAAATGGGATAAGATTTGAAAATGAAATGAAAAACTTGAAATTAGAATCAAAATGGCAATATGTTAAAATGATTGGGAGAGGAATTAGTTGTGGGGTTGAACTCCCGGATTGTGAAAGACCAAAAACTTGTGCAAGATGGGGACCACATGCCCACGGGTTAGCCCTCGAAATGTGATATTATGTCGTGGTGAGTTATAGAGCTATCATTACCCAATGGCTTCACGTAGCCGATTGGGAATTAATGAGGGTTTTTATAAGCTGCACCCGATGCTGGTTCATTAGTTGTGATACAATTTTTTGAGAAACAGGGTATTGAGAGACTACAATTGATAATGGGAAAGAACGGAATGTTTTAAAAAGGGGCTCAATGAATGAGAAATACGAAATAAAAAGTTGATGCTTTAACAAATGAATGAATGTATGGAATAAATTGGTGTGTGTGGTGTGTGTGTGTGGTAACGAAGAATGAATGAATGAAACTTGCATTTTTACTTTGGTTGCACCCATCACACGTCACAAATCATGCATAACATTTGAGTTAGTTTTTATCCTTTCGAGGATCTTGGGCGACACCCCTTTCGAGGATCATGGGCGATACCAGGGTAAATGATGCATTTTGAGAAAGGCTAGAAGAAAGTTCTAGTGTTTCGTTTATATTTTGAGTTATGTTTGTACATAAACTTGAATATGTTACTGTAATGATATTATTGTTGTAAAAAAACTCTAGAAAACTCAAAGCATTAGTTTGGAATTCGATACATATGTATGTCATGAGAATGCTATTATTTTTTTTTATAAGTTTTGAACTTAAACCTTTAGTGAATGAAATTTATTGTTGATGACCTTTATGTGAGAAGGTTTAGGGTTAGTTCACGAGGCCCTGGGATTAGGAGTGTGATAAAATGGTATTAAAGCTATAGGTTCGAATACCTAGGAGCCATGAGAAGTAACGATCGATGATCCTTGTATGTGAGTTGTTAGATGAGAATAGGCACCACTACATGGCATGAATTGTGTGCTTGCATGGGTTTGCGGTAGAATTATCTTGCGCATGCTATGTGTTTATATGGGCATGGAGTGTTGAGTCTTAGGATGATGTGGCATGCCATTTGGCGTCTGATCAACTATTTTGGGATTCGAAATATAAAAGCGTTTGGCCGACGTTCTTTCTATGAGAAATCTAAATTAGTTGCCCAGATTATCACATTACTCTGAGGCTTTTCCTCGGTATGTGAATATATGCTAATGTGATGTGACTAGGTGGTGAGTAGTATGTAGTTTGGCTTTAGAAGATTAAGTTAAGTTTAACCTAGTTGGGTGTTGTGATGTCCCTATTATTGGAGTTATGCCCGTGGGGCTATGATGAGTTGTGGTTCGAATGGTGGTAGGTTGTGAAAATATGACTCGATGGTTAGTAATTGTGGTAGATGTAAGCTCGGGAGATGAGCATTGATTGTTCAGAGTGTGTTGTACCTATGTAATTTGGGAGTGACTATGGTTAGTTTCCCGTTGTGTGTTGCGATACCAGGAGCTTAATGAATAAGTTTGGTAAAGTGTTTGAAACCTCTTGGAGGTTGTTTGTTGTGGTTGGATATGAGGTGTGGTTTTGGGTGCATTAAGGATTATGTACGTCATAAGCTGTGCTATGCCTTGAACCGTGCTATGTCATGAGCTGTGTACCTAGAGATTAGGTATGGACAGGAGCATAGTGGATGGGAGCGTAATAATCTCTGGTCTAAGGTGCGTTAGAAACTTTGAGCTAGACAGTGTTTGAGAATGTCCCTTACCATGAGGAATGTTGTTAGTATCCATAGTGGTACGTTGTGATTTTGAAGGTCAGTTTGATAACCCTTGTGTTTTTCCTCATGGTGTGGTACTGAGTCGTGTTTCTTGATAAAAGTCAAAAGTTATATGAGAAATGAGTATGTAGATTAAAGATGTTATCGGCAGATTGGTTATCGAGTGATGTGCATGTACGTATAATGAGATGTATGTCGGAGGTGGTTATGATTTGATGAGTAGTGGTTTGAGGATATTTAATAAGTTTCATGAAATAAAGGTTTGTGGCGTGATTTTTTGTTCTCATAATTGGGAGACTATGTGTAGTACAAGATGTTTGACAAGTGTAAGTGTGTGAGGCTGGTAGGGCCTGTGATGGATGTTGTTAGTATGGTTGACTTGGTCATCTCAGGATGACGTGTCGGTATGAAGAGATCCCATGAGAGGGCTAATGTTGGAAGCGTGTGACCTGGTGTAAGGTCTAGAGATGATGATGCTATCTTACCTTTAGTGGCGAGTGATAGGGTGGTGCCATTTGGTCTAGAATTGGTAGGTGAGGTTTATTTTGTTCGTGTTGTGTGTAATTGCTTTTATGTTTAAATAACGGGGTGCCAGTGGTACTCTTGTAGTGATATAAGAGATAGGTGTTCCCGATTAAACATTTTGTGTTTTTTAACCTCGAGCTCGAGACTACGGCGTGGTTGTTACCTACCTATTGGGAATGAAGTTGATGTGATGTGACCTTGTGAGGAGATGTTCTAAAGTGATGCGAGTATGTGCGGCATTGTGCCTTAGTGGATAAACGACGAGGGTCTTGTGGATGCGTGAGATATGTCGTTGGGATGTGAAGGAGTGAACAATAGCTAAAATGTTTGTGTGAAGATCTGAGTGTGAGGATTTGGTGTGACGAGGATATACTCATTGTGGATGGTGGCCAATAACGTTTGTATTAAAATGTTTGATATCTTTACAAGGCATACTGGTTAACCTTCTCATAACCAAAGCGTTTGCGTGATGTTTTTAGAAATGTAATCTAATTTGTGCAGAATGTTGATTGCTTTAACTCTCGTTGAGAAAGATCCCAAGGGAGTTTAGTGATTAAATTGTTTATGTGGTGAAATTCTCAAGTATTAGTTTTGTGGGATTTCTACGAGAATGAAGGTCCGTGGTTAGGTCGTTATGCTCGTGATTAGGAAATCATGCTTGGGAACCTTGTTGGGTGAATGAGTTTGAAAGGACCGTAGAAGGGTTCGATAGTGTGGTTGATATAGTGCTGAGACGGTGTATCTTGAGTGTGATATGTTTGGAGGTTGTTTGTATTCAACCTTAGTTTCAGAGATGGGTATGTTATTTGCCCATGTAAACAAAGTGTGGAGTAATAAAGTTTTGCAGTGTACCGTGTGGTTTGGGTGGCTTGGCGAGAAACCCTACGTTAAGATGTGTGTGATAGATGTGTGCCCGGGGAGCAGAAGTGCAAGAGGCGTCTACATGGTCGAGATAGTTATTAGTAACTTTGGATGAAAGATCTCAATATTAGGTTTCCTTTGTTTGGTACTGTGCGTTTTCTATGTGAGTTGCTTGGATAGTGGGCTCGAAGCTGTGACATGGCTGAGATTTGCCTAGTGGGAGTTAGGTTAGTAAAGCGTAACCTTATGAAGTGAGGTCTTAGCGCAACGGGATGTGTTGTACAAAGTATAAGGATTGATGGAGTTTGTGTGTGTGCAAATGAGGTTTAAGAGTTGAGAGCCTAGCGTAGCAGGTGATCCGGGTATCGTGATCGGGGTCAATAGTGGCTGTGTGACTATAGTCGATATAGCCCCAAGGTAAGATTTACAGGATTCTTTGGGGGCCAAGTGTTGATGAGTACTACTAGGATTGGGTGATTAGAGGACTGAGTTCCTCGTTGGTTTTATGGATGGAGTTTGTTTGCTCTACTGTGTAAATGTAAGTGTGTGGGGTTGTGTTCCCCGTGAGATTGGATTGGTAGACCAGAAATATTTGTCATTGCTGATAAAGAGGGTTAGTATTGAGGCGTGGAGTCCTTTTCTGCAGTAATAAACAGAGGATTGTTAATCGTTGTGTGTAGTTTGTTCTGGGTGGTGTAGCGTATGGTTATACCCCTTGCTCTCGATAGAATAGGAATTTTGTTGGAACCTTGCGGTTGGGGTATTTACATTGTGAGTTTCTAATAGACATTTGTGAGTTTGAGTTTGTGTTCTGTTTGGGGCTTTGAACTACTTAGAATTCTTCGAGTTGAGAAGTGGTTGTCGATTGTGGTAAGTATTGTGTTTTGGGTGTAACTGTATGTTCGGATTGTGGTCCTAAGCATGTGGTAAGATATGAGTCAAGAAGAATTCGATGTTTGAGAAGCCTTGTTGGTATGACCTGTTGAGACTGACATGATGGTTTGGTTTGAAATGGAAGGGCTGTGATGAGTCCTATAAAGAAGAAATTGCTAAGTGTAAGAGGTATGTCTTGGTTAGTTACTTGACGAATAAGCCTTGGCCTTGAGTACTTTGCTATTGTGGGTTCAAGGGATCAATGGACGTGTTATGAGTTTGGGGTTGACATCATGTAAGGACCCGCTTTTTAGATATAATAATAGCAATGGTAGTATAGCTGTAGTGTAGTCACCTACATCGTCACAATCACTCAACAAAAATAAAAATAAAAATAAAAATAAATAAATAATTAATTAATTAAATAAAATAAAATAATAAATAAATAAATAATAATAATTTTTTTATAACAAATAATTATGTGACTATAATACAAACTCACACAAACTCTAATATAAACCTTAGTATACACACTTACTTAAGAGAATCTCTACGACAAACACAATAAATTAATTAATAAATCCTAATTCTTTACAACCGACAATTTTCATTAAAATAATCCAAAAGCAACATTAATATATACATATATATATATATATATATATATATATATATAAACATATGTAGATATATTATATACAAACTATTATATATATCTCTACAACCAAATAAAATAATTCAGAAGCAAAAAGTAAAGTGTAATAACCCGGTATAGACCCTAGTTGTAACTACCCGGTTGATAATGACCTGCGTAAAGACCCAGCCCAAACCCTAACTATTAGTGACGGATAGTCCACAAGGCTATAGAGCACAGACGAGGTTCAAAACCCTAACTCGAATCGAAAACATTAAGTTCGGTCCGAAAACCCTAAAAAGGTCCAAAACTCAGGAAACAAAACCTAAGCACCCGGAGAGTCTCCTAACATTCTAAATGAAGTGAATATCTTAAAATAATGAATTAAAAATAAAAAAATTCTCATAAATAGAGTAACATGACCATTTTGCCTCTAGTACAGCAAAAAGTCTAAAAAATCTAAATTTTGACACATGGATACCCTAAATCAAGGATTTAAGTACAATTAAGTAGCAAACGACAAAATGACATTGAAAATGACAAAAATACCCCTTCGTGGCCGTCCACTTTGGGATGAGTGCCAAAAAGTGACTTTTTGCTTTCGTTTTAACTTAAAATGATGAGAAATGTATTAAATTAAACTTTATGATGATCCAATACTTGTTAAACAATTAATATACATAATAATATAGTATTATAGGTCAACAAAAATGAGAAAATCATTATTGAAGTTCATACACAATAAAATAATTTTAAAAGTCATATATTGCCAAAATAGCTTAATTTGACTTAAAAGACTATATCTATTTAATTAATTGCTATGAAAACTATGATAATATATGGAAATACTATATTTATCATAAACATACTAAAATAATAGGTGTGACGCCCCTTTCTCAAGGCACGTCGGGACATACGTAAATATAAATAAAGAGATATTCTAACCATTCATTCATATTTACATACGTTAGTTATTACATCATAAAGGAATTCTGAACCGTTCAAAATTACATAACTATTATAGTTTATGAAGAAATTTCAACAATTACACTAAGCGCGAGAGAACCGAATATAAGCACAAAAGCAGAAGTCTCGACTCCTCAGAATGCATCAGCGAAATCCACGTGCTCTTGGAACTCACCATGTTCTTCAAACTCTTCTTCTCCCTCTAGGACGACTTCCTCTAAGAACTCCTCCTTACCTGTGGCATGAATGCCATGAGCAAAGGCCAGAAGCAAAACATTCTAACCTTCTAACTAATCTCATGGCACAAAATTCACCACAACGCATACCGTATAACACCCAGTACAGTTTATAGTCAAGGAGACAGACAAATTTAGAACATGATAGCAGATAAGTCAATAAACACGTGTGTATAAAATGCAGAAGGCCCAACCCAACATGCACCCAGATTATAATAGGAATTCCACGCCAGGAACCACCAGAGTAGACTTGATGGGACTCTGATCACCAAACTTATTGTCGCCTCATCGTGAATAGTAACCACTTCACCGGGGTCATGCCACAGCCATTTTACTCAATGGAAACGGTGTGGGGTGGACAATAACAACCTTATTCCAAATTCTGGCAAAACTTATATTTTCAGTCTTTCACTGCGGACCCGCCAGGCCAACTTAATCCACATCAATCCATACGGTTCATTATTTGTTCATTTTTCAGAAAATTTCGAGAGTCCAACCTACAACTGGTTCCTCTGCCAATCATTTTTACACATTATCATTTCAATTTCAATTTCAACTTTCCCATTTCATTGTCAAACCATATTCGGTTTTAGTGTTCAATCTCTCTTTTCAAACCAAATGCATCATAAGTTCTAACACACAACCTTTCATGAATCCTATTTCTTTTATTAATCTCATAATGCACCAATAACACAAAATTGAATTTCTTTGAAATCATGAAGTGTGAAGAAAATAGAATGTACCCATCATATGCATATACATGTATATACAAGTTAAAATCCATGTTCTCTCTCTAAAGCTTAAACTCTTAAATGATAACCAGGTCGCTAGATAGCCCACAATTTTCCACACCCATACTTATTCTCAAGACCTTAGTCCCATATCAAAAACCCATTTTTATCGCAAACAACACCAATCGGTATGATACTAGCGTCTCAACCCAAGTGTAGTGAGGTAGGTAAATCCATAGCCCAAGGGATGAAAAATTTGATAAAAAGGTTCAATATTGATGAAAATATCCCTTTTAAAAGCATTTGGCCAAAAAATGGGTGAAAAATGGTTAAGAAAATTTGACATACTCTCACTATTTTAATCATAACTTTTTTTACTAAAAGAATTTTCTTATGAGGGTAGTCTTGTTGGAAAGAGAACTTTCGGGGCTTTGATTTGAGTATAAAAATGACTCTATTCGGAGTCCGAATGAGGGAGATATGATAACAAGAAGTTGGTCCTGCGCAGTCCAACCACTCGAGTGGACGTCAGGCGCTCGAGTGCCCAACTTTCTGCCATGTGAGCGCTCTAGCGGACAGGTCCCCGCTCGAGCACGCTGGCACCTGAGAAAACCCCAAAATCTCCCCTGTTTTGACTTCTAAACCTCCAAACACACAACTGTTATCAAATATGCTTCAAATCTTTATTTCTAAACCAAAAACATTAGATTCATGTCCCAAAACCTCTTTTTGATATCACAAATCATCAATTTCGTGGGTAATCCTTTCTTAAAAACCCCCATTTCCATCAAACCCAATGCAATACACCCACAAACCTATCAATCTATCCATCAATCATGAAATCAACTCAATTTTTATGTATATAAACAAAATATCAACCCAAATCTATACGCACATATGAGAAAATCTAGATCCTACCTCGGATTTGCTCAAAAGCTTGAAATTCCTCCAATTTCTCCCTCCTAGGGTCTGGATCTTGAGTGTGCTTGCCTCCTTGTTGCTCTATCTTTTACCTCCTTTCTCCAAAGCTTGATTTCCATCCTTGATCTCTCCCTATCAAGCCTCAAACTTCAATTTTCATGGTGGAGGATTAGGGTTTCATGAGAGATAAGGGTTTCTCTCACTCTCACTCTCTCTAAAACAGATGAAGAAGAGAAGAAAGGAGGAGAAGAGAAATATGTGTCTCACGTGGCTAGAGGGGGAGGGCTCTATATATATATATATATATATACATACTCCCAACTCTTTTTCAATGTTCTAGAATTCTCTAAGCATTTCCCAATAGTCCGCTCGAGCAGACCCCCACCGCTCGAGCGGTGATCCCTGAAGCTGAATTTTGCAAATCTTCCCAAAACTCAACTCAAACTTCAAACCTTGCTCACATCTAAATATTTGAATTTCTCCATTAACTTAGCTATGTCAAAATCATTCATCACCACGTATCTCCACTTCACTTTCACATATCGTTAAGTCCACCGTTAGCGAGTAAAATCTTATGGTACCCAAGCCCAAATTTAATTTCTTCCCTTCTCTTACTGAAAATATAAAAGAATAAAATAAATAGATACCAGGTCCTTACAAGAATCATAGTCGGATTGTGAAACAACAGGTGCAATAATTGATGCATCAACAGCTGTGAAGATGAAATTGGATACATCATTAGTATTAATACAGGTACTTACATAACCTTTATTAGTTTCTGTAACCATTTCTATTTAATAGAAATCACAACACAATTATAATATTGAAAACACTACTATTAAAGAAACTGTTGAATAGATTGGATACAAATATTCCTAGAACATAAGGGAGGAAAAATAAAACAGAATGTCTAGATACACAATTTGGATTTGTAAAAGCCAAAATAGCAAGTTGGAAAATAAAACATAATTTTATTTAAGATTGTTATTAAAAATTTGGGTTTTAATTCTCAAAAAAAAAAATAGAAACCTAATTCTATAAAATAATGAAATAGAATAGGCCTTGAAATAAAACAGAACCAAAATAGGCTTTGCTTCTAAATTTTGTATCCAAGAAACAAAGACGAAAGCAAGACAAAAAATAAAAGCAGAAACTTACAGAATTTCGAGTATATAAGGATTAGCACAGATTAAGGCAAGTATATCATATTTTATCCTTAAAACAGATTTTCCCTACTTACGGTATTTGCTGATTCAGATGTCTGCCTCTTAAGAATACTTAATCTATTGCACACTAGAAAAACAGTCCAATCCACTATGCTTGGAAAATCAAGCATAACCTTAAATCTCTCAAGAAGGACCTTATTGTGATAGATGCTAAATAAATCTAGTACGAATTAAATGAATGAAAAAAATAGTGAGGGATCTCTAGTTTATTGAAGAGAAAACATCTCTTCAGATAGATTTGAACCGATTCGGTTCACAATTAGGCACACTCATTGGGAAAAGAATCGGTTCGGTTCAAAACTAACAGAAACAGGCCAACAGAATTTTATTTGAAATAAACATCCAAAAAACATAAGAACCTACCCGATCCATGCCTGAACCCGACTTGGCAGGTCAGGCAACAGCGACGTGCGCGTGTATTTTGAGTTTGGCCCGAGGTCAAGCTCACACTTTGGTAAGCCATCTTCCATCCATAAAATTGAGTACCCCTAAAGGACCACTTCCTTAACCGAAGGCAGGTATATATTCCCACTAATTTTCTCATGAGTTTCCAATATGGGACAAAAAATGTTGCCATAATATTTCCAATTCAACTACATGACTTTTGAAGTCATTTTTTCTTTAAATACTCTATAGTATTGATCAACTAAATACATTTAATTGATGTAATCATGGAGAAGAATGCAATACCATGCCAACCATCTTGATCGGTGTATAGGTCTCACCTTAAAAGTGGCTCAAGTTATGAAAAACTATTAAGATCAAACTATTTTTCCAATAATATATATATATATATATATACACACACACACACACACACATATATATATATATATATACACTATCTTATTAAGTAAACACTTTTTTTTGGTGTTTGACGCTCACTAGGATTTTCTTTGGCTTACAAACCTCTGAAAATATGTAAAATTAGTGTACAATTACCTTAACTTTCACTTAACCGCAGCGGACAAAATCGTCCAAAAAAATTGCAAAAATCTTCCCTCATATAACTCTAAAACTGCTTGAAACTGGAAGCAGTTGCATACTATTATTAGAGATACATAAAGAGAGAGAAAGGGGATGAGAGAGAAGGAACCTTCTCACCGAAGGTCAAACCCAACTACATTATTATCGATACCAATTTGATGGCATTGCTATCTCTCCCGAGTTTTGGTGCTGCATATGAGAGAATCCAGCTAACCCGACTTTTAAATGCTCTATTTGATCGTCACTTCCCAACGATGGTCAATGATGACAAAAATGGAGGAAGGCAGTGGCGGATCAGTAACCATCGCCGGTGTCATCCCCGTAACTATTGAAACCACTAGAGGTTTCTGATTATGAAGAGAAACCAAGACAGCAACAATGCCAAGCATAACCACAGTAACACCACCACCAACACCAATAGATTACTGATTCATAAAGTACTCTCTCTCTCTCTCATGTTGGCATTGATTACCAAATAAATGTAGCAAATAAATGATTAATCAAGCTCAAGATGGAAACAGTTGCAGCAAAATGAAAACATGAGCATTCAATAGCTAATGCACTACTGGCCATTTCTTTTTACCAAAGAAAAACCGAACAGCACCAGGGGAACTTTTTTGTTTCAGCCCGAAGCACTCAACCAAGAAGCTCTCGAGCTCTCGAGATTACATTACTCATTACTGATCTTGAGAAACAAAAAAAAAGACTTTTAGGATTCCTAACAAAAAGACATAAAAGGACATTACAATCAAAACAATTACAACCAAGGCATTAATTTTAACACACACCCTTAATGCCTTGTGACACCCAACAATTCTCTTAGATATTGAGATTTGTCTCTTGCTAAAGCTTTGGTGAAAATGTCAGCAACTTGGTATTCGGTAGTGCAATACTTGAGTTGAATCCCTTCATCTTTCACGGTCTCTCTAATGAAGTGATGCTTGATGGCAATGTGCTTCATGCAACTACGGTAGATGGGATTCTTTATCATTACAATTGCAGATTTGTTGTCACATAAAATTAGAGTAGCTTCACCTTGCTTCTCACCAACATCTTCTAAAATCCTCCTTAGCCATATTGTTTGTGAAATTGCCAATGATGTTGAAACATATTTGGCCTTGGCAGATGACTGTGCCACGGTTTATTGCTTCTTGGATGCCCATGAATACATCCGAACCAGGAGAAAATGTATATCCAGAAGTGCTTTTCATATCATCAACACAACCGGCCCAATCACTATCATGAAACCCAAATAACTTCACATCAACATTCTTGTTAAATAAGATGCCAAAGTCTAGTGTACCTTGGATGTATCTCAAGACTCTCTTAGCCACCACGAAATGAGTTTGAGTTAGATTTTGCATGAATTGGGATAACAAGATTATAGCATACATGATGTTCGATTTTAAGCCGTCAAGTACAATAAGCTTCCAACCAAACTTCTATAAAGAGATGCATCCACTTCTTTGCTTCCATCTTCTTTTGGCAACTTCTCATTAGCAATTAAAGGAGTAGTAACCGGCTTGCAATCTTTCATTTTGAACTTTTTAAGAAGAATCTGTGCATACTTCCTTTGGCAAATTAAAATACTTTCCTTTTTTTGATAAATTTCAATTCCCAAGAATTAATTCAAGAGTCCAAAATCACTCGTTTCATATTTTCTCATCATTTCCTTTTAAAAATATCTAATCATCTTCTCATCATTACCAGTAAATACCAAGTCATCAACATATAGTGAAACAATAAGAATACTAGTCTTACCTTGCCTTTTGATGTACAAGGTTGGCTCACTTTTGCTTCTTTGGAAGCCTTTTCCATTAATGTAGGCATGAATCTCACTATACCATGCATGGGATGCTTGCTTTAATCTATACAAAGCTTTCTTCAACTTGTACACTTTTTCTTCCTTGCCTTTGACAACAAAGCCTTGAGGTTGATCAACATATACTTCTTTATTCAAGGCACCATTCAAGAATGCCGATTTTACAACAAGTTGGTGCAAGAACCATCCCTTTGAAGCTGCCAAAGCAATAAGAATTCTAATCGTATCAAGTCGAGCCACCGACGCAAAAGCTTCTTGAAAATTAATTTTGGGTTATTCAGAATACCCTTTTGCTACTAGTCTTGCTTTGTTCTTTTGAATGGAACCATCCGGGTTTAGCTTTGTTTTGAAGATCCACTTCACACCAATTACTTCCTTTGTCTTTTCGCCTCTCCACCAACTCCTAAGTATTGTTCTTCTCAATCACACGAATTTCTTCTTCTATGGATTTTTTCCATACTTCTTTTTTAACGGCTTCTTCAAAGCTTTTCGGTTCAACAACACAAAAAATTACAACTTGCATAAACATGACCAAGACTTTGAAATAATTACTTTTTTTTTCAGACATAAGAAAAATAAATGCAACCAAACACTTTGAGATGATTCATAGATGGCTTCCTTCCACTCCAAGCTTTAAATGGAGTTTTGTATGCTATGGCTTTTGTGGGACTTCTATTCATCAAGTAGACCACCATATAAACAGCTTTCCCCCAAAAAATCGTTTGCTAACCCCTTTCATACACCATTGACTTCGTCATTTCTTCTATGGTTTTACTCTTCCTCTCCGCCACTCTATTTTGTTGAGGAGTGTACACAACCATTAGTTGTCTTTCTATACCAACGTCTTCACAAAATTTGTCAAATTCATTGGAGTTGTACTCTCCACCTCTATCACTTCTCAACACTTTTAGAGTGTATTCACTTTTTCTTTCAACAAGACCTTGAAACTTTTTAAAGATAGAGAAAGCATCGGATATGTGTCTCATGAAATACACCCAAGTCATTCTTGTAAAATCATCAACAAAAATAATAAAGTACTTGTTAACTCCATGAGTTGGTGTATCCATAGGCCCGCAGACATTGGTATGGACAAGCTCCAATGGTACTTTAGCTCTCTACGCCTTTTCTTTTGGAAATGTCTCCTAGTGATGCTTTCCAAGTGCACAGCCTTCACAAACTTGCTTTACCTCTTGAATTGTTGGCAACCCATAAACCAATTATTAGAGGCAAATTGTCAAGATCATTGATTTGTAAACGATTTTTCAAACAAATAAATTTGGATGGAAAATTGCCGAAACAGGCTCCAGATAAAAACTTTTTGATGTCGAATGACAAAAATTAAAACCTGTGCCATCACAGTTAATTCAGATGAATACATTTTGGTCGATTCTTCAACTATGAACTTTAATTTCCCAATTAAAGCTCTGGTAAGACCTTCTACTATATTCCCGACACTATTCCCAAATGTAGTATGGGCTTCGATCATTCGAGAATTGAAATTGACAGAACCTGGACAACCTTAGTCTTGAAAGACAACTTATAAATTTGGTTGAGCCTACTCGCATATTTATTGGGCTATAACAGGGACCTGCGGAGTAATTATGACATACACTTCTAGTGTAATCCAGATGCCCATCCAGTGATTTTCACTAATATGCAAACCTCTCAAAGGTTTCTGTAATTCTGAAAACCTTTCAGAGATTTTTGTAATTTTCATAAAATACTAAATTACAGTTCATACCACTAAAAGAACTGTAACTGCATTTTTAGCCATAATCTCAAAATCAATTTGCATTGAGTTTTTGTTATTAAATGCTTAACTCATCTCTCAACGTTAAGATTCCTAATACCCGCTAATTAAATTTAATTATTGACAATTTAATTTAATCAGCACCTTTAAAATTTCTTAAGCCAGTTTACTTAACTTATTTGACTGCCGGATAATTAAATCCACCTGTAGGGTTTGGCCCAGTCAAGACTTATAAGCTTTCTTAAGGGGGTATGGTCAATCCCGAATAATTGAGACGTAGATTACGTTAATAATTAATATTTACCATATAATTAATACCGTTATCCAACTCATCGAGACTATAGACCCATAAAAGATCACACCCTCTAATGAATCAAAACAACGAATATTAAATATACGTAAATAATAATTATTTCAGGATTAAGAGTATAAGCATTCATAATAACCTTGGGATGTGAATTAATTTATATAGTCAATATAAAATTAATTACCCCAATGTGGTCCTATTCAATACACACAAAGTATACTAGCACAACGAGTTGAAACAATAGACGATACTATTATCTGTTCTCCGTAACCAAGATAGGCCTACTAAAACTTTGTGCTACAGTCGTATCGATGGTTTGTCCATTTCCATTTAAATTGTAAACAAAAACTTATATTCTATAAGAACCTATAATCTGGTCTTCTGTGTGCAAGCCGTACTTTATACACCAGATTAAATAGTGTACAGAATAAAGGACAACCATGCATAACATTAAATAAAATATTGAATACATTGCTCATTAAGATATTCATAAAATAAAATTTTAATTTTATTAAAATAAAATTAAATATTAAAACCAAACTAAAATCTATAATGTTTAGTATAAAACCCTAACACTATGTTCTTTTGTTGGAGATTCTTGAATCTTTGAAAATTTAAGTGCCCAAATCTTCTATGTCAAAGCCATGACTCATCAAGTACATTCATATTCAACCACATTTTTTGCATATTTGAAAATTAAAAGAAAGCTTATATTTTTCTCCATCTTGCTTTTTCCCACAACTTAACTTCTCCCTCCTTTGTCATAAATTTTGCAAGTGTCTTCTTCAAAATGGATAAAGTATCCATGCTCAACAAACTGCCAAACACTCAACAAATTTTTCTCCAAATCTAGAACTAGTAGAACATCATTGATGTATCTTGTACCCTTCTTTGTCTTCACGACAATAGTATCCTTACCCTTGGCTCGGACTATGGCTCCTTTTCCCATATTTACTTGAGAATTGGAGAAAGTATCAATTTTCACAAAAATACTCTCACCTCCGGTTATCTGATTGCAACACCCACTATCAAGGAACCATACATCATTCTTTTGCTCTGATGCCAATTGACAAGCAAAAAATAAGTTCCCATCACATTCTTGCTCTTCCAAAAAATTAACTTATTGGTTGTTATTGAATTGACATTGCTTCTTGACATGCCCAAATTTGTTGCAATTATAACATTATGGCTTTCCCAAAAACCAACAATCTTTATAAACATGACAACTTTGTTTGCAAATTCCACACATTCATTGATTGGACTCCTCATTTCCTCTTCTTTGAAAATTATTTCTTCCTCTTCCTCTGGTATTTCTACCCTCTCTTCCATGTCTTCCACCTCTAGAAGATTCTCCTTTAAATCGCTCATTACTTGAAGCTTCCTTATCATGGTTTTAAAAGAACTAACTTTCAACAATTTCATATTCTTCATCTTCATATTCTCAAAATCTCTTCTCAAAGATTAGACTTTAATGGATTTTACCTTCAAGTTGCCACTATACTCATTTTGAAGAATGTCACGCCCCAAAACCTAGGTCACGTAAACCACCCAAGAGAAACCTGTTTTATGATTCTAAGTTCCATCAAAATCACCCGAGCCCACATAGGTCCAAGAACGTAAATGAAAGCAAGCTTAAAACATTTGAAAAATGCACTTCCGAGGGTTTATTTTATGTAAAAAATAGCCTAAAAGAATACGATCACAGTCCCCGAGATCCAAGCTTTAAAATAAACAAATAAAATTTTCAAAAAACTACCCAAACCGATCGATTGGTCAAGGGACCGATCGAGCGGTCTTTAATAGTTTTCTATTTTTTCCATGCCTGCGAAACAACTGAGGCTCACACAAGACCGCTCGATAAACTGATCGATCGGCCTATCAAGTGGTTTGGCTCTGGACCACTTTTTCAAAATCCAACCTTTCACCCGCAACACTTAACCATTTTCAAACATTTTTAAAAACTTTCAAGGGACAACCAAGCCATCTAATACATGCTAAAACAAGGTTCAAAATCCTCTCTCGAGGTGAAAGAGTTGATATAAGCATAAACCAACCGAAAACGATAACCAGTTCATACAACTATGAAGACATATAACTAACCCGTGGTTTCTTTCATTATCATACAAGCATTACATGCATTGATATCAAGGCCCCAAGACTTACAAAACATCTATTTTCACGTCTGAAACATAAACATCATTAAATGATTATTTGGCAAAAATGATAATAACTACTGAACAACAAAACTAAGAACTAAGTCTTTGACCACCTCCGGGGTTCCTCAAGATCTATCCACGCGATCATATTCACCTGAAAGGTTTTCAAATCCCACAACGTGAGCCGAAGCTCAATACGAACTATACTAGCATGAATTAAACGTATAATATGCAATCACATATTATATAAATAACTCGACTACATGAGTCTCAAAATAGTTTTGTGACAAGCCGGTATGCATTTATTTTGTTGGTCTTTGCTTTCAGTTCAATATTGTGGTGTGATAAAAATTAGAGAATGAGTTTTACTATTATAGACGTTCGTGAACGAATTAATGAGTTGTGGAAACTTTTAAGATCTAAAAATCACAGTAGATTTTGACAAAATGCTAATGTGAAAAGTTAAAATGAGGTAATAAGAGTGAGGTTGGAAATTGGGGTTTATCTAAAGGAACTTGTTGAAATTCTGGTTCAGGAATCACCGCTCGAGCTGTGAAGGTCCGCTCGAGCGGGCTATTGGCATTTGTATAGAAGGTTCTCAAGCCTTGGAGAGAACTTGGGAAAATATATAATTATATATAACATCTTTTAGCTAGGCCACGTGAGAACCCAAAGGCAAGACCAAATCTCATTTCTCTTCTCTTTCATCTCTCTCTCTTCATGAGAGAATACCACAATACCATTAAAACCCTAGTTTTCTACCACCCAAATGGAAGATGGAAACTTGATTGGGAGAGATCATGGGAAAAGACCGAGCTTTGGAGCAAGGAGAGTGAGGATAAAGCCTTGAGGAAGGAAATAAACCCAACATCCAAACCCTAGGTGGGAGATTTTAAGAAATCACAAGCTTTCGAGCAAATCCAAGATAAGAATTGGATTATCTCACATGTCTTGTATAGAGTTGGGTCGATATTTTGCATATATAAGTAAAAATCAAGTCAATTGCACACTTAATTAATATATTGGTAGGTTTGTGTGTGGATTGAGTTAGTTTTCATAAAAATGGAGGTTCTTGGGAGGTGATTACTTATGAAATTGATGATTTGTTGTATCAAAAAGGGGGTTTTGAGACTTGAATCTAGTATTTTTGGGTTAGAAATAAGGATTTGAAGCATGTTTGAAAAAAGGTTATGTGTTTGAAGGTTTAGAACTCAAAACAGGGGAGGTTTTGGGATTTTCTCGAGCGATAGCGTGCTCGAGCGGCCACATGGCCGAGAGCTTGGGCGCTCAAGCACCCCTCTGTCTGCTTGAGTGGACTACTGCGCTGAGCCAACTTCAAATGGTCATATCTCCTTCATCCGGATTCTGAATTAGGTCATTTTTGTACTTAAAATGAAGCCTCAAAGTCCTCTTTCCAACAAGACTACTCTCACGAGAAAACTCGTTTCATAAAAAAGTTATGATTAAAATAGTGAGGGTAGGTCAAAATTTCATAACCATTTTCACTCATTTTTAGCCGAATGTTTTAGAAAAACTTATTTTCCTTATTATTGGCCCTTTTTACTAAATTCCTAGTCCCTTGAGCTAATGGCATACATATATATATCTAGATTGAGTTGGGATGCATGCATTGGACTAGTTGGTTGGGTTTTCATTTACAATAAAAATGAATTTCAAATTGATATATATATATATATATATATATATATGTATGTATACACATGATAGGTGTATACCTTTTAAATTGATGTGATCTTCTTGATATTTACCTTGTGTTATTAGTTCTTGATTACATTGAAGAAATGATGTAAACTATGGGAAACTAGATAATGAAAGTTGTGATACATGCGGTTTGGAAATTTAATGGAAAATTTGGATTTGGAATAAAAATGATGTATTATGGCATTGATTAGGAGAGAAACCATTTTTGGGTTGGAGTCCCGGGTTTTTAACTAATAATATACCATATAAATTGATGTGGATTAAGTTGGGCTAGTGGCTCCGCGGTGAAAGAACATAAGCATGCACAAGACGGGGACCACATGCCCACGGGTTAGCCCCGAAAATGTGGTGTTGTGTCGTGGTGAGTTATAAAGCTATCTATTACCCAATAGCTTCGCGTAGTATATTAGGAATTAATAGAGAGGAGTTTCTATAAGTTGCACCCGACACCGGTTCATTAAAGGTGATACAATTTTGTAAAAATTAGGAAAATGAAAATTAAGGATTTATGAATGAAAAAAAATGGATAAATGGAGACAAACTTCTGTGCGTTGGTGTGTGTGTTAAAAAGTAATGACTTGGTAAAACGTGCATTTTTATTTTGGTTACACCCATCATACCTCACAAATCATGCATTATAGATGAGTTAATCTTTAACCTATGAGCTTCGGCTCAAGTATATATTTTAAACATTTTTAGGTTCCGAAGAATGGGGTGACATCGAAGCTATGGATCCTTTTGGGAAGAGAAAGTAGTGGGAGTCATGATTTCATCATTTTTATTGTACATAAAACTAAGGAAAATGTAGTGAAAGTGATAGTTAATGTTGAATGTATGTTATCTCAAACATTTGTGGTAAATTTGGAAATGTAATTTTGGAACTTGGATCATTTTGTTAAATCCTTTGAATGCTATATACAATATTTTCTTACGTCTTGGAGTATTGCCTATGGATATGGTTTATGTATGGTAAGTTTTGAGGTTAGTTCACAGACCCGGGTTTGGGCGTGATAGAAATGGTATCAGAGCTCTAGGTTCTGACACCTAGGAGCCGTGGGAAGGGAGGATGACTTTTGTATGAGAATTGTTTGATGATATTAGGCATCACTACACGGCATGGTTTTTGTGCTTGAATGGGATTGTGGTTGTATTATCTTGCGCATGCTATGTATTTATATGAGCATGGAGGTTGAGTCTTGGGGTGATGTGGCTTGTCATTTTACATCTGATCAACTACTTTGGGGTTTGAAATAGAAAAATGTTTGGCGGATGCTCTTTCTATGAGAAATCTGATTTAGTTGCTTAGATTATCGCGTTACTTTGAGGCTTTTCCTCGGTATGTGTTTATGTGTTAGTGTGATTAAATTTGAGTAGGGTTAACCCTGTTTGTGCTTAAAATTGGATCTATATAGGAATGGAGTGTCGATTTGTTTACTAGTTATGTATTGACGATCGTTTTCTTCCCATATAGTGATGCCTCCTAAGCAAGAAGGAAGTAGAGGTCGAGGTCGCGGTTGCGGCCGAGGGTGCGTGAGAGTGCTAGTTCTTGAAGAAGGGGATATCAACGCCCCGCAGGAACCAATTAGGGATGCAGAAGTGAATCAACAAATATTGAACGCTTTGAGGACCTTAATTGGGGCAGGGGCTAACTAAGGGGGAGCACGGGATACAAATGTTAGGGCTACAATGATGATGATAGAGTTTCAACGTTTGAACCCTCCTACTTATGCTAGGTAACCTGACCCTCAAATGGCGACGAAATGGGTAAAGGTAGTCACCCGAATCTTTGATACTTTGCAAATAGTGGAAGATGACCTTAGGGTTGGCTTCGCTACCTTCCAACTTCGGGGGAAGGCAAATGATTGGTGGGAGTTTGTTAAGACGACAACAGACGGTATATAGGCAGCATTTACAGCTGTGTTCCTGGATAAATATTTTCTTGAGTCCATTTGAGATACGTATAAAGAGGAGTTCCTATCGTTGATATAAGGAAATATGTCCGTTTTGCAATATGAATCAAAGTTCACAAGTTTGTCAAAGTTTACGCTAAAAATGGTGTCAACGGAGGAATTGAAGGCTAAAAGGTTTGAAAGAGGTTTACGACCTGCTATCCAAGAGAAAGTGGTAGGGTTCTGACTGATGGTTTTCTCAAAGGTAGTTAAGACGGCCATGGTAATAGAAAGTGCTATGGTAGATAATCACAAGATCATGGAAAATAGGCTACCATCGGTGGCTAGAACAACATAATCTGAGGGACGACCTTACAAGAAGCGAAGACTAAAATAGGGCAATACTAGTTCAGCGCCTCAGAGATCTCATCACACCCAATGCTCCACACCCACCCCATTTGTGGCCTCGACGGTACGTTTAGAAGGGAGAGAATTTGCATGTTTTGTTTGTGGGCAGTAGGGACATCGGGCTAGAGAATGTTCGCAAAGAAAGAAAGCACCAAGACAACAACAAAATTTAACACAGGCCATCCTCAGGAGAGGGGACCTATCAGATGTTTTTAGTGCCATCAAGAGGGGCACGTTAGACGTGAATGTCTGCAAGGAAGAGCTAGCCGAGAAACATCTAATATACAATCTTCTCAGCGACAGACACATAACCAACCAACTCGACAGACTAGGATGCAAGTATTTCGGGCTTCTAGGAGGCAACTTCAACACAATCTGTACGTCAACCTATGGGCAGAGGACGAGGACAGACATCTGGAGTCCAGGGAAGGGTCTATGCTATAGCAAAAATTGGTACTTCGTCAAATCCTGAGATAGGCAAGACTACTATCAAGACCCCAGTGATACGAGGTACTTTGTTAGTTTTCAATTCTTGGGCTCGTGTGTTATTTGATACTGGTGCATCACGTTCATTTATCTCTTCTTCATTCGTATTTGCTTTGGGTTTACTTGTTGAGATGTCAGATGTAGTTATAAATATCGAAACACCCATCGATGATAGTACAACATTAAGGTATGTATGTAAAGGGTGCGATGTAGTGATAGTTGATCGTCATCTCGTGCTTGACTTTATTATGCTGAAGATGTCGGGATTTGATATCATTCTTGGAATGGACTGGATAACTATGTTTCATGCGTTTATTGATTGTGATCGACGACGAAATTTCTTGTATACTCTAGAAGGAGATTCTTTCTTTTACGTGGGAGATAAAGATGATAAGATGACACCTCGATCCGCCAACGTGAACCATTCAATAAATGTGCATACGGTTCATTCCATCCTTTTAACTAAGGATGATCCTTCCGTACGAGAAGAGCTTCCACCGGTAGTGAGCGAGTTTTGTGATGTGTTTCTAGAAGAATTGTTTGAACTACCGCCACATAGAGAAGTTGAATTTTCAATTGAGCTTATCCCAGGGACTGTTCCAATATCGATCCCATCCTATTGTTTCACTCCAGCCGAGTTGAGAGAACTGAAGATTCAGTTACATGACTTTTTAGAAAGGGGCTTCATTCGCCCTAGTGTCTCGCCGTGGGGAGCACCGACATTATTTGCTAAAAAGAAAGATGGCTCATTGGGACTATGTATTGATTATCGAAAGTTGAATCAAGTTACGGTAAAGAATAAGTATCTGATGCCCAGGATTGATGATCTATTCGACCAATTAAAGGGTTCTGTGTGTTTTTCGAAGATTGATTTGAGATCAAGTTGTTATCAATTAAGGGTCCAGGAGGATGACATACCCAAGACCGCATTTCATACTCATTATGGATACTACGAATTTTTAGTGATGCCCTTTGGATTAACGAAAGCCCCCACAACTTTCATGGATTTGATGAATCGAATTTTTTGGCCAATCCTTGATCAATTTGTAGTGGTCTTTGTTGATGACATTTTGATTTATTCTCCAACCCGAGAAGTGCATAAGGATCATTTATGTGTGGCGCTTTAACTCTTACGAGAGCACAAGCTTTATGCCAAATACGAGAATTGTGAATTTTGGTTAGCAGAAGTAAAATTTTTTGTACATGTTGTGTCAAAGGATGAAATAATTGTTGGTTCATCTAAAGTAGAGGCAGTGCAAGACTGGAAGAGACCACAAAGTGTATTTTATATCAGAAGTTTCTTAGGCCTTGCGGGGTATTATCGTCATTTTGTAAAAGATTTCTCCCGTTTAGCGTTATCCTTGGCTCGACTCACTCGAAAAGGAGTTAAATTCACGTTGAATGATGCTTGTGAAGATGCTTTCCAAGAATTAAAGAATTGATTGACCAGTGCACCGACACTGATTATACCTGAGAGGGGTCTTGGTTATGAAGTATATTGTGACGCATCTCAAGAAGGGTTAGGGTGTGCTCTGATGCAGCAGGGCAAGGTTGTGGCGTATGGATCGAGGAAACTGAAGACGCATGAAAGGAACTACCCAATACATGTTTTAGAATTAGCGATAGTTGTTTTTGCATTGATGTGAGGCATTACCTTTATGATGAATGATTTGAAGTTTTCTCTGGCCGTAAGAGTCTCAAATACCTATTCTTGCAGAAGGATTTAAATTTGAGACAAAGAAGATGGATGGAATACATGGGCGACTATGATTTTAGTTTGTAATATCACCCGGGCAAGGCGAATGTTATTACAGATGCCCTCAGTTGAAAGTCTTTGAAGTCTTTAAAGTCTTTAGCCCAGATCGCGATACGGGAATGGAAAATGTTGGAAGAGCTGGGAGAATCCGATTTTAATCTTAGTGGGGCAAAATATCGTGTTGCTTTATCCGTTAAGTCTCTCAACTTATGTTGATACATCGTGTCATGGAGGCCCAGCAATTTGATAAAGAGGCACAAATGTATAGAGAACGTGTCACCAACAAGGAAAATGCCGAAGGGTGGACCAATTTACCAAACCATGGTTTGAGGTTTATGGGAAGACTGTTTGTACCTGAGACTTGTCGTGAAGAAGTACTACGAGATTTTCACCATTCTCGACTCGCAGTACATTCGGAAACTACAAAGATGTACCATGACCTTCGATGGAAATTTTGGTGGAAAGGTATGAAGATGGATGTGACTTTGTTTATCGCTAAGTGTCTCAAATGTCAACAAGTGAAGGCAGAACATCGACGACCTGTGGGAATGCTTTAACCATTACCAGTTTCAGAATGGAAATGGGAACACGTGACGATGGACTTTGTTTCAGGCCTTCCTCGATCACCGAAGGGACGCAACACGATATGGGTAATAGTGGATCGATTGACAAAGTCTACACATTTTCTCCCGATGCGTACAACCGACTCGGTGGATAAGTTAGGAAGACTCTATGTTCAAGACATTGTGCGATTGAATGGCGTACCAATATCGATAGTATCAGATAGAGACCCCCGATTTACCTCATAGTTTTGGCAGAGCTTGCAGGAAGCTTTGGGGACTAGTTTACTCTTTAGTACGACATTTCACCCTCAAACCGTTGGATAATCCGAGCTTACAATTCAAATTTTGGAAGATATGTTACAAGCTTATGTGTTGGATTAGGGTGGTCCATGGGAGGATCATGTACCGCTAGTTGAGTTCGCATACAACAATAGTTACGAAGCAAGTATCGAGATAGCCCCGTACGAAGCCTTGTATGGAAGACCATGTAGATCTCCTTTGTGTTTGATCGAAGTTGGAGAAGCCTCACTGTTAGGCCCCGAATTGGTGAGGGAAACAACAGAAAAGATTACCACAATTCGAAGGCATTTGATTACGACAAAGAGTCACCAAAAAAGTTATACCGATAGACGAAGGTGACCATTATCGTTTGAAGTGAGAGATTTTGTATTTCTCAAAGTATCACCAAACAAAGGTTTGGTAAGGTTTGGCAAAGGCGAAATGTTGTCACCACAGTTCATAGGACATTTCGAGATACTTGAACAAATTGGGGATGTAGCGTATCGACTGGCTTTGCCACCGTGGTTTTCATCTCTACACAATGTTTTTCACGTGTCAATGTTACAAAAATATGAGCCTGACCTCTCACACGTGATAGACTGGTCAGAGTTGAGACTACGAGAAGATGTTTCTTAAGAAGAACCACTGGTGAAGATTCTGGATACCAGGCAACAAGCTGTACGAGGCAAGATTTTATCCTATGTAAAGGTGTTATGGCAACATCATGGTGTGGAAGATGCGACCTGGGAGAGAGGGTCAAATATCTCGTCCAAATATCCTGAGCTTTTTGAGTCTTAAGGAGGATCGAATTTCGGGGACGAAATTCCTAAGGGAGAAAGGTTGTGACAACCCGATATGCATTTATTTTGTTGATCTTTGCTTTCAGTTCAATATTTTGGTGTGACAAAAATTAGAGCATGAGTTTTAATATTATAGATGTTTATGAACGAATTAATGAGTTGTGGAAAATTTTAAGATCTAAAAATCACGGTAGATTTTGATAACATGCTAATGGGAAAAGTTGAAATGAGGTAATAAGAGTAAGGTTGGAGATTGGGGTTTATTTAAAGGAATTTATTGAAATTCTAGTTTAGAGATCACCGCTCGAGCTGTGAAGGTCCACTCGAGCGGGCTATCGGGATTAGTATAGAAGGTTCTCAAGTCTTGGAGAGAATTTGAGAAAATATATGAATATATATTTAAATAACATCTTTAAGCTAGGCCACGTGAGAACCAAAGGCAAGACCAAATCTCATTTCTCTTCTCTTCCATCTGTCTCTCTCTCTCTCTCTCTCTCTCTTTATGAGAGAATACCACCATACCCCCAAAACCCTAGATTTTTACCACCCTAATTGAAGTTGGAGGCTTGATTGGGAGATATCAAGGAAAAAGACCAAGCTTTAGAGGAAGGAGTGTGAGGATAAAGCCTTGAGGAAGCGAAGAAACCCAACTTCCAAACCCTAGGTGGGAGATTTGAAGAAATCACAAACTTCTGAGCAAATCCAAAATAAGATTTAGATTATCTCACATGTCTTGTATAGATTTGGGTTGATATTTTGCATATATGAGTAAAAATCGAGTCAATTTTATGCTTAATTAATATATTGGTAGGTTTGTGTATGGATTGAGTTGGTTTTCATAAAAATGGAGGTTCTTGGGAGGTGATTACCCATGAAATTGATGATTTGTTGTATCAAAAGAGGGTTTTGAGACTTGAATCTAGTGTTTTTGGGTTAGAAATAAGGATTTGAAGCATGTTTGAAAAAGGGTTATGTGTTTGAAGGTTTAAACAGGGGAGGTTTTGGGGTTTTCTCGAGCGATAGCGCACTCGACTGAAGCTCGGTTTGCTCGAGCGGCCACATGGCCGAGAGCTTGGGTGCTCGAGCGCCCTTCTGTCTGCACGAGCGGATTGCTGCGCTGAGCCAACTTCAAATGATCATATCTCCATCATTTGGATTTCAAATTAGGTCGTTTTTCTACTCAAACTGTAGCCCCAAAAGTCCTCTTTCCAACAAGACTACTCTCACAAGAAAATGCTTTTTGTAAAAGAAGTTATGATTAAAATAGTGAGAGTATGTCAAAATTTCATAACCATTTTTCACTCACTTTTAGCCGAATGTTTTAGAATAACTTATTTTCCTTATTGTTGACCTTTTTTACTAAATTCCTAGTCCCTTGAGCTAATGGCGCGCGGGCGCGCACACACACACACACACACATATATATACATATATATCACATCAAGTTAAAAGATATACACCCATCATATATATATATATATATGTATATCAATTTGAAACCCACTTTTATTATAAAAGAAAACCCAACCATGTGTTATTAGTACTTGGTAACATTAAAGAAACGATGTGAACTATGGGAAACTAGATAATGAATGTTGTGATACATATGGTTTGGAAATTTAATGGCAAATTTGGGTTTGGAATCAAAATGGTGTATTATGGCAATGATTGGGAGAGGAGCCATTTGTGAGTTGGACTCCAAAATTTTTAACTAATAATGATCAGTATGGATTGATGTGGATTAATTTGGGCTAGCGGTTCCACGGTCTTTCGACGATGAAAGACTGAAAACTTGTGCAAGATGGGTACCACATGCCCATGGGTTGTCCCCTAAAATGTGGTGTTGTGTCATGGTAAGTTATAGAGCTATCTATTACCCAATAGTTTCGTGTAGCTTATTGGGAATTAATAGGGAGGAATTTCTATAAGCTACACCCGACACCGGTTTATTAAAGGTGATACAATTTTGTGAAAATCGGAGAAATAAAAATGAAGAATTTATGAATGAAAAACAAATGGATAAATGGAGATAAATTTGTGTGTGTGGGTGTGTGTTAAAAAGAAATGACTTAATAAAACGTGCATTTTTATTTTGGTTACACCCATCACACCTCACAAATCATGCATTATATATGAGTTAATCTCTATCTTATGAGTTTCGGCTCATGTATATATGTTAAACAATTTTAGGTTCCGAAGAGTGGGGTGACACCGAAGCTATGGATTCTTTTGGGAAGAGCAAGTAGTGGGAGTCATGATTTCTTCATTTTTGTTGTACATAAAACTAAGGAAATGATGTAATGAAAGCGATAGTTAATATTGAATGTATGTTACCTCAAACATTTGTGGTAAATTTGCAAATGAAATTTTGGAACTTGGATCATTTTGTTAAATCCTTTGAATATTATATAGAATATTTTCTTACGTCTTGGAGTATTGCCTACGGATATGGTTTATGTATGGTAAGTTTTGGGATTAGTTCACGGACCCGGGTTTTGGCGTGACAAGTTTTCTATCCTTAAAACCCTAAGTTTTCATATAATCCAGAAACATCTAACACTTCAATAATCACATGAAGCACATTGCATTCCAACTAGGTTTTCACCACCTACGATGTTTCCTACACCTCTTGCACTCTTTTATAGCCTTCCACCGAGGGAAACGTACTAACCCCACTTATACAAATTCTCCACGGTCTTTCACCACAGGACCAACATCAGCCCCAATTATGCAATCCTTTAAGGTGTTACACCACAGGACAGTACCTGCCCTAATTAAACAATTCTTTATGGTCTTTCATCACATGAGCAATCAAATCCCAATTTCACATACATAGATGTTAAACATTTAGAGAAGCACATAGCCACGCGCGAACATTTAAAGGCACGCACTCATCAATCACACAATGAAACCATGGCTCAACCCTAAGGGTAAGCCCCACTCCTCCCAAAACTATGTACCCACAATATATATATAAACCCTTTCGATTCTCAAAATTCATTCTTTTTGAGTATTGGAGGCAAGACTGCCAATATCTTTGTTTTTTCAAACGATTTTCTGAAAAAAATTAACTTGACGGGTAAACACCAAAACGGGCTCTAGATAAAAACTTTTGATGACGAATGATCAAAATAAAATTCGTGCATCCAATGTTAATTTAAAATAATACCTTTTTACCTGTCGAATCTTCAACTGCGATTTGAATACGAGTTGAAGCTCTTGTCAAATCTTCTACTGTATTCCGTTATGCGATTCTTAGATATAGTGTGGGCTATAATCCTCCAAGAACTCATACCGGCAGAACTAGGATAGCTTTAGTCTTAGAAGACAAGTTATGAAACTAGTTCAACCTACCCGCATATTTATAGGGTTACAGCAGGGACCTGGGGAGTAATTATGAGTAAGACGTCCAGTGGAACACAGACACATATCAACGGTTTTCGTAATTAAGCAAACCTTATAGCGGTATCTACAATTATGAAAAACTACTAGCGGTTTCTACAATTTCGATAAAATACTAAATTATAGTTCACACCACTAAAGAACTATAATTGCACTCTGACCCATAATCTTAAGGCCATATAGCATTGAGCTCCTATTATTAATGCTTACCATTTCTCCCCACGTTAAGATTTTCGATACCCGCCAATTATATTTAATTACTGATAATTTAATTTAATCTGCATCTTGATATTTCTTAAACTTTTCTGCTTAATTTATTTGACTGCCGAATAATCAAATCCACCTGCATAGTTTGGCCCGGTCAAAACTTATAAGCTTCCTTAAGGAGGTATCATTAATTCCAATCTTTCGGGACGTAGATTCTGTCGATAATTAATATTCACCATATAAATAATACTGCTATCTAACTCACTAGAAATGTAGACCCATATAATATCGCACCCTTTAATGAATCAAAACAACGAATATTAAATATACGCAAATCAATAATTATTTCAAGATTAAGAGGATAAGCACTATTCATAATAACATTGGGGTATGAATTAATTTATATAGTCAGTATAAAATTAATTACTCCAAATGTCCCATTCAATATACATAAAGTGTACTAGCACAAAGAGTCGAAACAATAGACGATGCTATTATCTGTTTTCCGTAACCAAGATAGGCCTACTAAAATTCTGTGCTACAGTCATACCGATGGTATGTTTATTTCCATCTAAATTGTGAACATAAAACTTATATTCTGCAATAACCTAAAATTTGATCTTCTGTGTGTAAGCCGTACTCTTAGTACTCTTCGCACCAGATTAAATACAATATAGAATATTGGACAATCTTGCATAACAAATAAATGATATACATACATAGCTCATAAAGATTCTCATAAAATGAAAAATTAATTTTATTAAAATTAAATTAAATACTAAAAACATGATTTTCAGTATACCAACCCTAACATTGAGAACGACGTACACATATGTCCACCAACTTTGTAATAAACCATACAAAAGTCTAACATACTTTTTATCCCACCAAACATGGTTTAAACACAAAGTTTGACATTCGTAGCACTTTAAAACAAAGATAAATTCACACGAACACCTGTATCACCCCTTTTAAAGCAAAATAGTCTAGAATCTTATCTCCAAGAGTTAAAAACTCTACGCATTAAACACTGATGAGAAACTGAAGTCGCCAAAATGAGATTTTGTTCAGATGAACGTGAAGCCCAAGACGCGTATAACAAGAATCGACTATCCCCACGCCAAGAACCGGGCCCGAACCAAGCCAAAACCTAGAAAGAAGGTAGAGAGTTTGGTTAGTCTTTTAAGGAAGAGAGGAAGAAGCTTGGTCAACAAGTTAGGGTCCAAAACCCAATGCCACTCATGCACATTATAAAACCCACGCTAGACAGACCGATCGATCGGTCTTGCCCCGAAAAGTTTTTAAACTTTCTGTTGCGACGCCCGACATGATCGAGATTGAAACCAACATGCATTCTAAGCCAACACATGCATAAAACATATAGAAATATGCTTTTCTATAACAATTAAAATGATAACCAACATGTTACGTATATACATAACAAAAACAAAAGGAACCGGGTCTCACAACTCTTCCCCCCTTAAGGAATTTCGCCCTCGAAATTTGCTACGAGGTTAAGAAGAAAACAACTACGGATACCTAGCACAATTTTCAGACTCAAGCTCCTGCGTAGATTCCTCGACAATGTGATAAAGCCATATAATCTCAACATATGTAATGACCATCCCTCTCAACACTTGCTCCTTCGTATCCAAAATCCTCATAGGTCATTTCTTAGAAGAAACATCCTCGTCCACTCACAACTTAGCCCAATTCAAGACATGTGACAGGTCAGGCTCGTATTTTTGAAGCATGAAAACATGAAACAAGTTGTGGAAAGAGGAACTCTGAGGAGGCAAGGCCAGATGGTATTCCACTTCTCTAATCCATTCCAAGATTTCAAACACCCTAATAAAACACAACGACAACTTCCTGCGACAGTGAAACCTCATCAAACCTCGGCATGGTAAAACCTTCAAAAATATGTGGTTCCTCACCCTAGACTCTAAAGGCCTCCTCCTCTGATCGACATAATTCTTCTGGAGACTCTAAACCGTAACCAAGCTTTGGCGAATCATAGTAATCTTCTTTGTCATTTTTTGCACCAAATCGGGTCCCAAAATTACAGCTTCTCCTGCTTCTGCCCAACACACAAGCGATCTACATGGCCTGCCATACAAGGCCTCAAAAGGCGCCATCTCAATGCTAGACTGATAGCTATTATTATATGTAAACTCTGCCAATGGCAAATGGTCCTCCCAAGAACCCCAAAAATTGAGCACACAAGCTCTCAACATGTCCTTTAAAATCAGTATAGTACGCTCAGATTGACTGTCCATCTGAGGATGAAAAGCAGTATTGAAAAGCAAATTCGTCCCTAAAACTACATGAAGACTCTGCCAATAGCGAGATGTAAAGCATGGGTCTCGGTCAGAAACAATGGATATAGGCACTCCGTGTAACCGAATAATCTCACTAACATACAGCCTACTCAACTTGTCCATGATGTCTTTCACCCAAATAGGAAAAAAGTGCGTAGACTTTGTCAGTCTATCAATCACAACCCAAATAGCATCATTCCCCTTAGGTGATCTAGGAAGTCCAGACACAAAATCCATAGTGACGTTCTCCCGCTTCCATTCTGACACAGGCAATGGCTGTAACAACCCTACTGGCTTCTGATGTTCTGCCTTTACTTATTGACAAGGTATTGAGAAACAAACAGAACTACATCCCTCTTCATTCCCTTCCACCAGAACTAACGACGTAGATCATGATACATCTTGGTGCCTTTTGGGTGCACTGCAAGACGAGAATAGTGAAAATCTTGTAACACATCATCGCGACACGATTGTGGCACAAACACTGTCCCATCAAATCTCAAACTCTGATCTAGACTAACAACTCATCCCTTGGTGTCTCCCCCACTAGTAACACGATCCCGAAACATCTAAGCTTCCTGATCTATCTGCAGAGCCTCAAGAACACAAGCAATTAACATGGGTTGTGAAACTATTGAAAATAAGGTCACACCCTCCTCTGTCTCCCTGAGACCTAAATCAAACTCACCAACTTCCTCAAGCATGTCCCACTCTTTGTCACGCCCCGAACATCCGGGTCACGTTAAAGCCCACCAAAACACCCATTTTAGAAAATAGATTTTACAGTTTGAAATTAAAATACAACATTTGGATAAAAGATTTCCCAAGTTCAACTCTCATAAACTGAAAACATGCATTTCATACATGTATAGGCATATCACCCAAAGGCGTACAAACCAGCCATCACAGGCGTTACATGTAAAAGTACATGTTAAACAAAAGGGAAAACTACAGCAAGTCTTCCATCACCTCTACAACTAGGTCAACTCCTCATGCTCACCTGAAAAGGTTTTACAACAAAATTTCACACCGTGAGCCGAAGCCCAATAGAACATAGACAATAAAACTGTAAAGCAGGCTATGCAATTACACATACATAGGCTCAACCACAGGAGCCAAAAAGGTTTTCCGTCCAAAACCACAAGTTTTCCGTCAGACTATCACAAGTCTCAAAAAGGTTTTATCTCATAAAATCTCACATTTTTCATCCTTCAAACTATGCATATCATCCTAACAGATATCATGCCACAATTAAGGGAAAGCTGTAAAAAAAATAGTAAGCTCCCCTCAGGCCACTCAGCCGAGGAGAAATATATAAATGTAGTCCTATGTACCGACTCTGCCACATCGTAAAAGGTAACAACTATAGACTCTCGTCCATTACCCTCGACCCTAGGTTTAGTAATGACAAGTTCTGTACGGAGTTACAATAATAACGCCATTAACGGAGGCAACTGACTTAGTTTACGGGGACACACCCGAGGGCACTAAGCACCCACACAACTACTTAGTTTACGGGATCACACCCGAGGGCACTAAGCACCCACCAACCTCATTTACGGGAATTAACCCCAAGGCACGTAGAGACCTACTCTGCGCACGTTTTCGGACTTACACCGAGGAGCAATGGAAGCCCAACTCAACAAACCCATTGTTATGGTACATCTATGGAGAACATTTTAAAACCCACCGTAGCTTAACTACGAAAACCCGCAAAAATGATTTGTACGACACATGTATAAAAAGAGATCCAATCCATCAAAATAGAGATCAAAAACCATTTCCAACAAAACGTTTAAAAGGTGAGACTTAACCCCGCGGGTTAGCTCCAAACCTCCAAAAAGACGTTTTTCACCATTTTCACAAACACCTCATTTTCAAACCTCCATTTGAAAATTATGGATACCACGTACCCAAAAGATGCATATAACTGAGAAAAGGCATAAAACTAATTTTTACCCAAAAACCACGGTTACACATGAAAATCACATTTGATGTATTTTCTACCCGGTGAAAACACGTATAATTATACATAAAGCCCTTATACAGCAGTAGGGTCTAGAATCCTTTCTCGGAGAGTTAAAACTCAAAGCCTGAAAAACTAAACCTTGTCGGAACGAGAATCTGTCCAGATATATACGAAGCCCCGGGCACCAACATCAAGGATCCATAGTCAGATTGCTGAAAATCGAGCCCCGGGCCCTCAGAAATCTTGAGAGAAGGCTGAGGAAACCAAAACATAGCTTAGAAGAAAGCTCCATCAAAATATCTCAGCCTCTGATATTTATAGAAAAACTCTAAAATCCGCTAAAATCCTCAGTTCAGCTGACTGGACCCCCACTTCAGTCGACTGAACAGCCTACTGGAAACATGAAAATTGCCCAATGCCATGGTCTAGTCGACTAAACACCCTAGTTCAGTCGACCGACTAGAAAATCTCGGTCCAGTCGACTGGGCCAACCCCTCTAGTCGACCGAACCTAAGGGCTGTTTGTTTTTCTGCGTAAAATTGGTTTTCTAGTCTTAAACCAAGCCAAACGAGTCTGAACAGAACTCAAACAAGAATAAAACTCATACGCACCTGTTGTTCTACTATGAAGAAGCACAAACCCCAATGCCCGAGTTCAAAAATTAACTCTAACTCCGTCAATCCTGAAATTATTCTCAAAATAAACTGCGTCAGGGTCTCACAACTCTCCCCCTTAAGGGAATTTTGCCCCCGAAATGCAACACTAAAACTCAAACCAATATATGTCCCGCAACCATCAACAACCTTTGATGCGCACCCAACAGCACTGCACAATCAGCAGAAATGCCCCGACAACGCTATACAACAACAGACATGCCTCAGCAACTAGTTGTGTCACATAACTGATACCAAGAATACACATCCTTAAGGAATCAATCTCCGTATAGATTGTTCACACGTACAAGTTCCACTGACATCACTGTCATCCAGGAAAGATCCAGAAAATATCGGATCAAGATCCAACTCACACTACCAAACCCCAACACAGAACTCTCGCCAACACAACTACTCTAGTGATAAATGCAAAGCAAGAGACCAATTCATCACGGTACCTGATCTCAAACATGCTATAATCTCGAACATAAAGACTATCAGTCTCGTCTTCATTGCCACACACTGGCTCAATCATATCTCACCATGCTCCCCAAGGACCATCTCCATAAGTACAATCACACGACGTCGATCTCTGACACCGGTCACACGAAGTCACACACACTGCACACAAACTTTACTCAAGTCTTGACTATCACCAAATGACCACCGACTTTGATACCACATCATAACCCTACCGATGCAAATATCTACATTACTAAAGCTGTTATGACACCGATCCACGAGCAACAACACAACACCCAATTCCAGAGAGAAGCTCACCAGAGAGAAGTTCACTTAACTCACCTGGAACACCAAAGAACAGATCTAAGCAAACCCCCAAACCTTCATCCTCTACTCAAACTTCCATCACGAACCAAAATTCTCACCCAGGAGAAACATCAGGTACCACACCAATGTCCCAGACAAGGTTTCACATAATCGAAAACCAATCCGGCATCAGAAACTCACGCAAACCCCTGACCCCAACAATTCACTTGGCCGAACATGTCATACCAAGTTATTACGCAGATAGGAGACGTCATAGGTATCCAAAACCTAAACAAACCCAACCATATTATGCGAGCAACAACACGTCACTACACATCTCAACGTCTTACCATCAGATCACTGATACCAAAACTGCAGACCAATCTCATGTCGAACATGGTCGCCGTCATGAGACAAAGCAACAAAAGACTATCATCTAACATCTAACCACATACGCCGAACACATACAACAAACCTTTGGGTCCATAATAGCAAACTATTCAGGCCCAAGATACCAACTAAGACTTGCATCTTACACTTACTAATTTCTTCACATCTAGATCTTATCACGGCCCATTTGTTCCCAACCAACCAATCGCGTCGGTCCGAACAGGCCATGCCAACCAAGGCTTCTCCAACATCATATCCTTCCTTATTCCTACTTTATCATAGTCTCGGGACTACCATCCACATAAACAACAGTTATGCCGAATCACGAAATTTACCACAGTCGACAACCACTCCTCGACTCCAAGAACTTGCAATTCTAAGTCCTCAAACAAAACAAAAGGCCAGACTCACAAAAGTCTACTAGAAACCCACCATACGCATATCGTAGCCGCACTACTCCAATAAAATCTGCGCTCTGCCAAGAGTTAGAGGAACAACCACACGCACACAACGGTCAATGATCCTCAACTGATCATTGCAAAGAACGCTACGTCTCAACACCAACACTCTTGTCTATCGAAAATAAACAGCATAGGGGACGTAACCCATATGGTTCAACTATCATACAAACAAGCCACACTGACTAGGTTACCACGACCTATCATGTTTACCACACTCACACGTACTCCTTTACGGTCTTTCACCACGGGAGAATACCAATCCCATCATGCAATTCTTTACAGTTTTTAATTGCGGGAGCAATCGGATCCCAGGACACACACAGACATTCAGATGTAGAGCATCTTGCACCATGAGTTGAAGCCACGAAGAATCCATCTTATAATCACCCAATCACGGTGACACAAGTCCCTGAGTCACAACTCCAAGGGTCACACACGGGTATAGATCTACTGAGATTCCACAATCTCAGAACACAACGTAAAACCTGAACCAATCAAGAACCTGGCATCTCTATCCAACCGAGATGAAATAACTCACACCAGACAATCGTCTACAAGAAAACTCTCTCTCTCCTTCTATCCAAAGGAAAGACAAAGGCTTAACAAAAAACCATGACTCAACCTCAACGTACTGCCAGCATACTCCCAGTACTCATCAATAGTTAGCCTTTAAAGAACTCTGTAAGTCCTACCTCGAGGTCACATTGACTACAGTCACACAGCTGCTGTTAACTCCGATCACAATTCTCAGGTCATCCGCTACACCAAGCTCTCTCTGACCTCATTCACACACATGAACACCATCAATTTGTGTACCTGGTGCAACACATCTATTGTACCCAAAACCTCACTTCACAAGGTTGTGCTACACAACCTAACTCCTGCTCGGCAAACCACAATCACGTCACAGCCTCGAGCTCACTGTCCAAGGCACAACAACAAACAATGAACCCAATTCAGAGACCTTTCATCCAGAGTTACTAATAACTCCCACAACCATGCAAACACCTTCCGCACTTCCGCACTCAAGGCACACACGATCACATGCATCATATCCTACGATTTTTCACTTATCACCCCAGGCTAGCCAAACCACGCGTACACAGCTGAACCTTATTACTCCATGCTTCGTTCCCATGGGCAAACAACATACCCATCTCTGAACCTAAGGTGGAATACAAACAACCTCCAGACATATCATACCCAGGGATACGTCATCTCAACATTAAACCAACCATATGAACCTCGCACGGTTCCCAAACGTGATCTCCCAATCACCAGGATATCGACCAAACCACTGACCTGCATTCCTGTGGGAATCTCACAGAACCAATACTCGTCGCAGGAGCCCTTACACATTCCTATACAACCATAACCCGTGCTCTTCCCAGCATAACTACAATTCATGCCCATTCCGATATCCTTGAGCTCACTCATTCGAAACTCAATTTTCAAACTTCAAAAGGTACACAACGTCTAAGGTCATCAGACTACTCAGACGAAAAATAACATCCTGCTGACCACCATCGATATCCTGACTACTAGGAAATATCTCCAGAACCACACGTTCTGCTATTTCAACATACGCTCGACCAAGGATCTCTACGCTCCCATCCACTGTGTTCCCGTCTATACCTCGTCCCGAGTACACGGCTCAAGACATAGCATGGCTCACGATGTATCTAATTCGTCACACGACCGAACCACGTATGCCAAGACTCCGAAGGGTTGTCACTATCCCTAATCTAATCACATCGACTGATTTCCCAGGGTCTCCGACACCCCATCACCTCGACTCACAAAGTTAAACATAACACAACTCCGACATCCACTCGCCTACTCTCGAGGGGAGCCAGCTACTATAACCAAGCCACTCACTAGGCTTCATCTACACCTGAATAAACGCTGCTCGTACTAACACCTAACAGATTCCAACCGAGGCCAACCTCACATAGGACCCAACTCACTGATGAGTTCCACAACATACCAAGCAATCGACACTCAACCCATAACCCTGCTTCTGCAACTGATAGCAATCAAGTCGCATAACCCAGACCCAAACCACAGTCTCGTCGCCTCTATGGGTGTACAGGTCATATATGAAGAAAGCATGAAACATGACAACCTAAGGTCGACCTATCATGTTACTTCTCTACCACATACCACATAGTCATGCTCACACATAGCCACGACAATCATGCAGACACAACACTGATACCGAGGAGAACTGACAAGAATGACGCATCATTTTGGATAACCTACTTAAATTTCCAGCTAAAAATTACGTCCATGAAACGCGGTTCTAACTTGGCTCCCAAGTTTGTTAGTCCAAACGCCCGAAGGCAAGACTAATCAATCCTAAGGTCCAACCTCCATGATCACATATACACGGCATCAACATGCTCATATTCCAAACACAGGCAACCAAGAACACAAACATCCTCACCAGGTAACACACCCTCTTCCCATAGATCATAGGTATTCGAACCCAAAGCTCTGATACCAAGTTATCACGACTCAAACATCTGGGTCACGCGAAAGCCCACTAAAACACCCATTTTAGAAAATAGGTTTTACAGTTGGAAACTAAAATACAACATTTGGATAAAATATTTTCCAAGTTCAACTCTCATAAACTGAAAACATGCATCTCATACATGTATAGGCATATCGCCTAAAGCCGTGTAAACCAGCCATCACAGGCGTTACATGTAAAAGTACATGTCAAACAAAAGGAAAAACTACAACAAGTCTTCCATCACCTCTGCAACTAGGTCAACTCCTCATGCTTACCTGAAAATGTTTTACAGCAAAATCCCACACCGTGAGCCGAAGTCCAATAGAACATACACAGTAAAGTTGTAAAGCAGGCTATGTAATTACACACACATGGGTTTAACCACGGGAGCTAAAAAGGTTTTCCTTCCAAAACCACAAGTTTTTCGTCAGACTATCACAAGTCTCAAAAAGGTTTTATCTCATAAAACTCCACATTTTACATCCTTCAAACTATGCATATCATCCAAACAGATATCATGCCACAGTTAAGGGAAAGCTGTAAATAAAATAGTAAGCTCCACTCAGGCCACTCAGCCGAGGAGAAATATATAAATGTAGTCCTATGTACCAACTCTGTCACATCGTAAAAGGTAACAACTATAGACTCTCGTCCATTACCCTCAACCCTAGGTTTAGTAATGACAAGTTCTGTACGGAGTTACAATAATAACGCCATTAACGGAGGCAACCGACTTAGTTTACGGGGTCACACCCAAGGGCATTAAGCACCCACACAACCACTTAGTTTACGGGATCACACCCGAGGGCACTAAGCACCCACGAACCTCGTTTACGGGGATTAACCTGATGGCACATAGGGACCTACTCTGCGCACGTTTTCGGACTTACACCGAGGAGCAATGGAAGCCCACCTCAACACACCCACTATTACGGTACATCTATGGAGAACATTTTAAAACCCACCGTAGCTCAACTACGAAAACCCATAAAATAATTTATACAACACATGTATAAAAAGAGATCCAATCCATCAAAATGGAGATGAAAAACCATTTCCAACAAAACATTTAAAACGTGAGACTCAACCCCGCGGGTTAGCTCCAAACCTCCAAAAAGACATTTTTCACCATTTTCATAAACACCTCATTTTCAAACCTCCCTTTGAAAACTACGGGTACCACGTACCCAAAACATGCATATAACCGCGAAAAGGTGTAAAAACCCATTTTTACCCAAAAACTATGATTACACATGAAAATTACATTTGATGTATTTTCTACCCAGTAAAAACACGTATAAATACACATAAAGCCCTTATACAACAGTAGGGTCTAGAATCCTATCTCAGAGAGTCAAAACGCGAAGCCTCGAAAATCGAACCTTATCGAAACGAGAATCTGTCCAGATATATACGAAGCCTCCGGCACCAACATCAAGTATCCATAGTCAGAATGTTGAAAATCGAGCCCTGGGCCCTAAAAAATCTAGAGAGGAGGTAGAGGAAATCGAAACTTAGCTTAGAAGAAAGCTCCATCAAAATATCTCAGCCTCCCATATTTATAGAAAGACTCCAAAATCTGCCAAAATCCTCAGTTCAGTCGACTGGACCCGCACTCCAGTCGACTGAACAGCCTACTGGAAACATGAAAATTTCCCAGCGCCATGGTCCAGTTGACCGAACTAGAAAATCTCGGTCCAGTCGACTGGGCCAACCCCTCCAGTCGACCGAACCTCAGGGCAGTTTGTTTTTCTGCGTAAAATTGGTTTTTTAGCCTTAAACCGAACCAAACGAGTCTCAACGGAACTCGAACAAGCATAAAACTCATATGCACCTGTTGTTCTATTGTGAAGAAGCACAAACCCCAATGCCCGAGGTCAAAGATTAACTCTAACTCCGTCAATTCCGAAATTATTCTCAAAATAAACTGGGTCAGGGTCTCACACTCTCGCATGACAATAGAAGCCAATGAACCATGAGATCTCCAGCTAAGAGCGTCGGCCACGAAATTAGCCTTCATGGGGTGATACTGGAGATCAAAGTCATAGTCCTCCATAAACTCCATCCACCGTCTCTAGTGTAGATTCAGGTCATTCTGAGAAAATAAGTATTTCAAACTCTTATGATCTGAGAAAACCTCAAAATGTTCACCGTACAAATATTGTCGCTATGCCTTCAAGGCAAAAACCACGGCTGCTAATTCCAAATCGTGTGTCAGATAATTTTGTTCGTGCATCTTCAATTATCGAGATCCATAAGCTACAACCTTACCCTCCTGGATCAAGACACACCCCAAACCATCATGCAATGCATTACAATATACTATATAACCCAAACATCGTTCTGGAATAACCAACACTGGCACACTCGTTAGTCTCTTTTTCAGTTCCTGAAAAGCCAACTCCCAAGACTCACTCCAAACAAACTTGACTTCCTTCTGCGTAAGTCAAGTTATCAGATCGACAAATCGAGAAAAAACCTTCACGAATCATCGGTAATAGCCTATCAAACCCAGAAAGATACGAATCTCAAACACACCTTTCGAACGTTCCAAATTCATCACCATGTCGGTCTTTGAAGAATTCATAGATACTCCATCCCTCGATACCACATGTCCAAGAAACTTCACCTCAGGCATAAAAAATTCACACTTTTCAAACTTCGCATACAGTCGATGTTAGGATTGTATACTAAAAATTATGGATTTTATTTGGTTTTAGTATTTAATTTTATTTTAATAAAATTATTTATCCATTTTATGAGAATCTTAATGAGTAATGTTTGTAATATTATTTCTTTAATATTATGCATGGCTGTCCTTTATTCTGTACAATACTTAATCTGGTGTGTAGAGTACGGCTTGCACACATAAAACTATATTATAGGTTCTTGCAAAATATAAGTTTGGTTCACAATTTTAGTTGAAAATGGACAAATTTTCGGTACAACTGTAATATAGAATTTTAGTAGGTTTGTCTTGATTACGGAGAACAGATAATAGCGTCATCTATTATTCCGGCTCGCTGTGCTAGTACACTTTGTGTGTATTGAACAAAACCACACTAGGGTAATTAATTTTATATTGACTATATAAATTAATTTACACCCCAAAGTTATTATGAGTGCTTATGCTCTTAATACCGAAATAATTATTATTGGCATATATTTAATATTTGTTATTTTGATTCATTAGAGGGTGCGATCTTTTATGGGTCTGTAGTCCAGGTGAGTTAGATAGCGGTATTAATTATATGGTGAATATCAATTATTGACAAAATCTACGTTCCGATTGTTCGGGATTGATGATATCCCCTTAAAGAAACTTATAAGTTTTTACCAAGTCAAACCCTACAGGTGGATTTGATTATCCGACGATCAAATAAGTTAAGCGGAAGGGTTTAAGAAGTTTTTAAGAAGTCGATTAAATTAAATTATTAGTAACTAAATTTAATTGGCGGGTATCGAGAATTTTAATGTAGCGAGATGATTTAAGCATTTAATAATAGAAGCTCAATTCAAATTAGTCTTGAGATTATGGCTAAGAGTGTAGTTGCAGTTCTTTAGTAGTATGAACTGTAATTTAGTGTTTTATGAAAATTACAAAAAGCACTATAAGGTTTTCATAATTACAGAAACTGCTGAGAAGTTTTCATATTTTCAAAAATCATTAGATGAATATCTGAGTTACACTAGAAGTATATGTTATAATTACTCCACAGGTCCCTACTATAGCCCTATAAATATACGGGTAGGCTGACCCAAATTTAGAAGTTGTCTTTCAAGACTAAGGTTGTCCAGGTTCTGCTGATTTTAGTTCTCGAAGGATCGCAACCCACACTACGTTCAGGAATCGCATCAGGAATACAGTAGAAGGTCTAACTGGAGCTTCAACTCGGGAAATCAAAGTTCGTAGTTGAAGAATCGACCAAAAGGTATTCATCTGATTAACTGTGGTGGCACGGGTTTTATTTTTAATCGTTTGACATTAAAAAGTTTTTATCTGGAGCTTGTTTCGGTGATTGCCTGTCAAGTTTTTATTTTTTTAAAAATTATTTACAAATCAATGATCTTAACTGTTTACCTCTAACAGTTGTTGCTCCCTCAAAAGCTACAGAGCAATCCGTAGATGTTCCTCATACATCTCCCTCGATGGTGAGTAGATATGAATATCGTCCACAAACACAATCACAAAACTGTCAAGATACAGATGGAATATGCGGTTCATCAAGTCCATGAATGTCGCAGGAGCGTTCGTCAAATTGAATTACATAACCGAAAACTCATAGTGAACATAACGAGTTCAGAAGGCAAACTTTGCTATATCCTCTTCCCGGATCCTCAACTAGTGATATCCTAATCTCAAATCAATCTTAAAAAAGCAACATGAACCATTTAATTGATCAAACAAGTCATCAATCCTCTGCATAGGATACTTATTTTTCACCGTTACCTGATTCAGCTTTTGATAGTCAATACAAAATCTTAAGGACACATCATTTTTCTTGGCAATTAAGGCTGGAGATCCCCACGGCGACATACTCCTATGTACAAACCCTTTATCAAGCAACTCCTGAAGCTACACCTTAAGCTCTCGCAACTCTGCTGGTGCAAAATGATAAGACGACATCGAAATAAAAGCAGCTCCCAAAACAAGATTGATAGAAAACTCTACCTCATGACATGGTGGCAACTCAAAAATATCGTCAGGGAAGACATCTAGATAGTCGCAAACCACAGGGGGAAACTCTACTCGAACCCTAATAGCCTTATCCAACACGAGAGTAGACAAGAGAAAATTAAGGTTTCCTCAATTTTGCACAACACCAGGCACGGGCACCGAACTATCATCCCGGTCACCCACAAAATAAAAATAATCACCTTCAGGTGTACAAATCGTTACCCTCTGTCGATCATAATCGATATAGGCACGATATGTGGTCAGCCAATCCATCCCTAGGATGATATCAAACGTTGTAATGCCAAGAATGATGAAATCAAACTCTAAACAACGGCTAGCGGCCTCTAACTCATAGGATTTACAGACTCGTCCCAACACCACGTTCCTAGTGACCAGGGTCTCTACACACAGCGTGCTACCCAATGAGTCTATCTCTAACCCCAAAGAAGATGTAAAAGTAGATGATATAAAAGAATGTGAAGCTCCCGTGTTGATGAGAACATTGGCCCTTGATCTATACACTAAGAGAGCACCATTGATAACTGAGGTAGTCGTTGCGGCATCAGACAGAACTAGTGCCTTGGAGGAACTGGGATCTGTGAGGGCATGCACTCGGCCCTGTGGTCCCCCGGTCTGTCCACCATAGCCCTGTGCTGCGGGCTGCCACACTGACTGAACTGAGGTACCCTCTTTGTGACCTTAAAAGTCTGAGTTGTTAGCTATTGCTGTGGTTGTCGATAAGTCTATCGTCCCTATACAGACTTAACAATTGGTGCACCTGCCGTGCTCGATACACCTCCTCCCTAAGGGCAGTTCCTACGCAAATGTCCTGGCTGGCCACACCCTAAACAGATGAGTGGCTCTCTCCCTTGAGATGGAACAGGTACCGAACTCTGGAACTGCCTCTTCTGCGGGAAATTTGACGCACGATGCCCTGGCTACCTACACCAAAAAAAATGAGCTCTCTCTGCTCTGACCCTCAAAATGAAGCTACCGAGGGTGCTGATGCAGGAAACTGCTGCTGTGACCCAGAAGAATGAGGACCAAGGATAAAGGACCTCTGCCTCTTGTTGGAACGCCCACCTAACTATGCCTCTGTTCCACCCTGTGATGCCTTGACCTCCCTGGGTCTACGAGTCTCATTCAACACATTCTCAATGGTGACTATTGATTCCATTAGCTTTGTGAAGACACATAGTCTCAATCCTGCCACCTGTTCCCTAATCGCGGGCCTCAGACCCCTTTCAAACCTCTTCGAGCGTAGCTCGTCAGTAGATATGCAATCCTGGGCGAAGCAGGACAAACTTGTAAACCTCGCCTCATATTGTACCACACTCATCGCTCCGTGGATGAGGGAAAAGAACTCCTCACGATAAAGATTCCTTGAGGAATCGGGAAAGTATTTCTCTAGGAACACCTTCGTGAAAGCATCCCACGTACGTTCCACAACCGTTCTAGCAAACTTCCACCATTCATGGGCATCGCCCTTTAGCTGAAAAGCGACGAATGCAACTCTCAAATTGTCCTCGATAATCTGTAACGTATCAAGAATCCTTGTCATAAGCTCTAGCCATTCCATAGACACCTTGGGATTGGGATCCCCAACTAAAGTAGGAGGGCCAAGAGGCTGGAACTCACGCATCGCAGTAGCTACCCTCGACTCTAGTATTCTCGCTCCACCCTTAGCGGCCAGTTGTTGGAGGCAAAACTGCTCAGATCTTTGTTGTTGCAAACGATTATCTGAAAAAAATTAACTACACGTGAAAACGCCAAAATGGGCTCCAGATAAAACTTTTGATAACGAACGATCAAAATAAAACTCGAGCATCCAAAGTTAATTTAGAAGAATACCTTTTTACTGGTCGAATCTTCAACTACGATTTGAATCCAAGTTGAAGCTCCTGTCAGATCTTCTACTGTATTTCCTTATACGATTCCCGGATATAGTGTGGGTTACAATCCTCCGAAAACCCGTACCGGCAGAACCAGGAGAGTTTTAGTCTTAGAAGACAAGTTATGAAACTGGTTCAGCCTACCCGCATATTTATAAGGCTACAGCAGGGACCTATGGAGTAATTATGAGTAAGACTTTCAGTGGAACACAAATAGGTATCAGTGGTTTCTGCAATTAAGAAAACCTCATAGCGGTATCTACAATTATGAAAAATTAGCAGTGATTTTTGTAATTTCCATAAAATACTAAATTATAATTGACACAACTAAAGAATTATAATTGTACTCTGACACATAATCTCAAGACCATCTAGCATTGAGCTCCTGTTATTAAATGCTTACCATTTCTCCTCATGTTAAGATTCCTGTTATCTACCAATTAAATTTAATTACTGATAATTTAATTTAATCGGCATCTTAGTATTCCTTAAACCATTTCGCTGAATTTATTTGACCGTCGAATAATTAAATCAGCCTGTTGGGTTTGGCCCGGTCAAAACTAATAAGCTTTCTTAAGGCGGTATCGTCAATCCCGATCTTTTGAAACATAGATTTCGTCAATAATTAATATTCGCCATATAAATAATACTGCCATTTAACTCACAGGGAATATAGACCTATATAAGATCATACTCGTTAAAGAATCAAAACAACTAATATTAAATATACGTAAATCAATAATTATTTCAGGATTAAGAGGATAAGCACTCATAATATCCTTGGGGTGTGAATTAATTTGTATAGTCAGTATAAAATTAATTACCCCAAATGTGCCGTTCAATACACACAAAGTGTACTAGCACAAAGAATCGGAACAATAGGCGACGCTATTATCTGTTCCCCATAACCAAGACAGGCCTACTAAAACTCTATGCTACAGTCGTACTGATGATATATCCATTTCCATCTAAATTATGAACATAAAACTTATATTCTGCAATAACCTAAAATCTGATCTTCTGTGTACAAGCTATACTCTACACACCAGATTAAATATTACACAGAATATCAGACATCCATACATAATATTGAAGAAATGATACACATACATTGCTCATAAAGATTCTCATAAAATAAAAAATTAATGTTATTAAAATAAAATTAAATACTAAAAATATAATTTTCAATATACTAACCCTAACACCAGCTAGCTGATGGATGGAACCTACAATCTCACATAGTAATCCTACCCCGTTTACTCGTCCTTGGGAGCATTAACATCCCCAGTATCAAGGATTAGCACATCCCCTTAACCTAATCCATGGCCACGACTTCGACCACGGCCTCGTCCTCTCTGCGCTGACATCACTTCTATATGAAAGCAATATAAAACATACAACATAAGATTCTACTCATCATGCTATTACAGATATAAATCACATAATCATGCTAACACTTAGCCATTTAAGATCATGTAAACAAGTTCCACATACCGAGGAGTACCATCAAGAGTGATGAGTCAATTTAAGTAACATACTTAGATTCCTTGCTAAAAAGTACGTCAGCCAAACACATTTCTAACTCGGCTTCCGAGTTTCTTAGTCCAAATGTCCGAAAGCAAGACTAATCAATTCTAAAGTCCAACCTCCATGCTCATGTATACACAGCATCCTCATACTCAACAAGTTATCATCATCATATTATCAAAACATTTAATTACATGTAATCAAGTACATGCAACCATCCTCACAAGGTAATGCAACCTCTCCCACGGCTCTTAGGTATTAGAACCTAGGGCTCTGATACCAAGTTGTTGTTATGGTTGGTTTACTGAAAATCATGATTTTAGTATTTAATAAAAAAAAAATTTCTATTTTATGAGAATTTTTATGAGCAATGTATGTATATTATTTCTTTGTTATGCATGGATGTCCAATATTCGGTATAGTATTTTATTTGGTATGTAGAGTACAACTTATACACAGAAGATCAGATTTTAGGTTCTTGCAGATATAAGTTTTATGTTCACAGTTTAGATGGAAATGGACATACTATCGGTACGATTGTAGTACAGAGTTTTAGTAGATCTATCTTAGTTACAGGGAACAGATAATAGCGTCGTCTATAGTTCCGACTCTGTGTGCTAGTACATTTTGTGTGTATTAAATGGGACATTTAGGGTAATTAATTTTGTATTGACCATATAAATTAATTCATACCCTAATATTATTATGAATAGTGCTTATCCTCTTAATCTTAAAATAATTATTGATTTGTATATATTTAATATTCGTTGTTTTGATTCATTAGAGGGTGCGATCTTATATGGGTCTATA
>JAULJZ010152826.1:0-29647 GCA_032270985.1 Heliamphora pulchella
GTTTTAAAGATCAGTAACTATTTTTGTTTTTTTAAGTTTTTCTCAAAAACTAAGTGGCGACTCTATTTTTAACAAAAAATGATTTTTAAAATTTGACTTTCAAAGTGTCAAAATATTTTTCATCATCTTTGAATTCTCTTATTTTCGACTATTTTTCAAAAACCCCAAAATTTTGGCTCTACAAACGGTAAAATATATAATTAAGTACTTGAAAAGAACTAAAAATTATACGTTGGTTTACCAAGTAGATGGTCAAATAACTTTGGGGTACACGAACTTGAATTTTCTGTTAGATAAGAATTCTCAAAAGTCTACCTCGGGATATGTGTTTATGCATATTGAGCGTAAATATCATATGATACTAGAGATCGTACAGAGAAGTGATGTAGCCGTGGCCAAGATTTCATTAATAGGCAACGTTGCAGATTCTTTTACAAAGAGCTTACCAGTTAAGACATTTGACAATCATGTAGAGGGCATGAGAGTCAAATGTATGGCATCATAGTTTTGAGTATAAATAGGAGATTGTTAGGGTTGTATACTAAAACTCATGATTTTGGTTTTAGTATTTAATTTTTTTAAATAAAATTAGTTTTTTTTTTAATTTTATGAGAATCTTAATGAGTAAAGTATGCATTTCATTATTTATTTAATATTGTGCATATGTGTCTTTATTTTACATAGTATTTAATCTGGTGTGTAGAGTTTGGTTTAACATAGAAGACCATATTATCGGTTCTTGTAGAATATAAATTTTTAGTTAACAATTTAGATGAAATTAGACACATCATCGGTACGGCTGTAGCAAAATATTTTAGTAGATCTCTTTTGATTACGAAAAATGATAATTGTTTCGACAATTGTTCTGACTCATTATGTTAGTATACTTTGTGTGTATTGAACAAGATAAAGTTGGAGTAATTAATTTTGCACTGACTTTATAAATTAATTCACACCTTATGGTTATTATGAGTGCTTATACTTTTAATTTCAAAATAATTATTATTTGCGTATATTTAATATTCGTTGTTTTGATTTATTAGATGGTGCGATCTTGTATGGGTTTATAATCCCGGTGAGTTGGATATCGATATTAATTATATGGTGGATATTAATTATTGATAGAATCTACATCCCGAATAATCAGGATTGATGATACTCCCTTAAGGAAGCATATAAGTTTTGACTGAGCCAAACCCTACAGGTGGATTGTGATATCCTGGTATCCCACATCAAAAAGGGAGAGGGAGTTACTTGGCTATAATGAAAAAATCTTGGACCCTTACATTCAACGAGGCCTTTTTCTAGGTGGTAGAAATCCTAACAGAACTCCGCAATTAAGCGTGCTTGGGCGGGAGCAATGCAAGAATGGGTGACCCCTGGGAAGAACAAAATCGTGAGCGCTTTTACCCAAAGTGGACAATATCATTGCCATGTGAAGGGTCGGGGTGTTACATGAATTTTATAATCCGGCTGTCAAATAAGTGAAGCGGGAGGGTTTAAAGAATTTTGAAAAAGCCGATTAAATATAATTGTCAGTAATTTAATTTAATCGGTGGGTATCTGTAATCTTAACGTGGAAAGAATAAATAAGTATTTAATAACAGGAGTTCGAATACTACGATTTTGAGAATAAGGCTAGGAGTGCAATTATAATTTTTTAATAGAATGAATTATAATTTATATTTTTATGAAATTGCTTTTGGATTTAGGGAGGATTTCATAATTACATTGAAAGCCTATATCTTATTTACTCCACAGGTCTCTACTGTAATCTATTTATATGCTGTTATAAAATCTAGCCGCCAAACTTTCATTATTGGTTTTAGGGCTTCTACATCTTGTGAATTGAAAGAACATGCGACTGGACATGTTTTGAAAAACACGATAGATTAAAACCCACACTTTGTTCGTGCTTAGTATTCGGGAATACAGCAGAAGGCTTGTGTTGGAGATTTGGCATTTAGTCAAAAACTGCAGAGGATTGTTGATTAGAAATTTTTGCAGCAACCGAAATCATTCAATCATATTTCGAAAGGTATAATCCTAAAACTAACTTTGGGAGTATTACTAGGTTTTATTTTGATTGTTCGATATCAAAAATTTTAATCTGAAGTTAGTTTTGGCGTTTGCCTGTCCAGATATTTTTTAATCAAAATAAAAAATATATTCTTAAGATCTTAACAGTTTGTCTTAACATTCACCTCATGAATAACTTTGCATTATAATTTCTTTGTTTATAATATCTCACATAATAACATTCTTCAATTTCTATTGAGCATAATCCTTCATCAAAACTAACTATGTTACAATAATATGCATTATTATTTTCTCAAATAATAAAAAATCACCATATTAACCTCTGTTGAAAATTTTGGGTCATCACATCTTTTGCCCTTATGTTATAGCCCAAACCCCAAAAAGATAAACCAAGAAGAAGAAGAAAGAAAAAAGGTTTTAGGAAAATCAAGATATCTTCAACCTTTTTAAACCAAATACCCTTTTTTGATCAAAATAATTTGAACGAAAAGATAAAATATTTAAAAAGAAGATTTCTGGGGTTTTAATTTGAACATAAAATTGACCCAAAAAGGTTTAATGAAGAAGGAGATGCATTGGTATCAAAACGAGAACAAAATTTAAAAATATTAAAAATTTGACCACACAGACAGACCACTCGAGCGGTCTAAAGACCATTCGATTAGTCTGAGAAGGCTTGTAGTTTCTCACACCTGTAACAGAGATGCCAAAAAGTAGAGAGTGCAAATGGGTTGGTCTGGTCCTGGAACACTTTTCCTTTTCAAACCATTTTGAAGCTCCTACATCTAACCAAGCATATTTTAGTACCAAGTAGGAGTACACATGGGTCGGTTTGGTTCGGTTCCGTATTAAATTTAAGACCGAACCAATCTTGATCGATTCTAATTTTATTGGCCGAGAACAACTCAATGATTTTGTAGAACCAAACCAAACCATATTAATAAAAATCGAGTTGGCTCGGTCTAAAACCACGGTTGCAAGAATTTTAAAAATTACTTTGCGCACGTGAAAAAAATTATTTTGTATAAATTTTAAAAAGTTGAGATAAATAACAAATAAAAGCTAATACTCATATAGTAAAATAAAAGTATAAAATAGAAATTTAGAATAATTATTTTACAATCCATTTAGTAAAATAAATGACAAATATCAAACGAAAAATTCACAAAAATAAATAACATAACAAATAAATAGCAATTAATAATAATTATCTAATCTAATAACTCTTTCTTTTCTAATTTGTAAAGTTAGAAAGTTTTAAATTTTTTTATATGAATTTCACAATAATTATATATGCAATCTAATAGTTTATATTTTTTTATTTTTTTTATATATGTATATATATTAATTGGATCTATACAATTCAGTTTTCGGGTTGGTTCGGCTTAATTCTAGACTAACCCAAGAACCGAACCAATATAATCGGCTTTCATTTTTTGGGATCTAGGACCAAACCAATTAATTATAAAAATCGAACCAACCCAACCCACAAAGGTCGAATTGATTCGATTTTCGAATTTCTCGAATCTTTTGTACATCTATAGTACCAAGGGTGAAAACAAAGTATTTATAAACAATAAATTTGATAAAAAAAGAGGTTCAAATCATTAACCAAAGGAATTTAAATCATCCCCAACCCAGTTAAAACATAAGAGTTATAGACAATTTCATTAAAAACCTCCTTTAGAGGGTACATCCAACAACATGCATTCACTAAAAAATAAAGTTTGGCCTTATGGCCTTATAACACTTAGGCTTTTGAAAAACACAACATCACATTATGCTTTACATGATCCAAGATCCATAACTTAACTACAAAACATTACTAAACCAAACTTTTACATAGTTCAGAACCTCAAACAAAAATCTTTCTCATCCTTGAGCCAAAGAACCATCTCCAACACCTGAAAATATTTATTTTAAACAATGTGAGCTGAGACTCAATATAAATCTAAAACCAGATATGGATGGATGCATGAAATGCAATAGGCAAATGAGTACAAGATCGTTTAAAACAAGTTTGCTGAAAAACAATTTTCTCATAACTCATAATTCACTAACTCATCTCATTTAAAACTTTTAAGACTTTTGAAACCACCAAGAATTGTATTTAAACAAAACTCCACACTCAACATTTTAAAACCTAAGTTTAGCTAGGTATCGGCTTGTCACACACAATAACAATTGGCATTTATAAATTCTTCCTCACTACTGGGCTGCATTAAAGCACCGATAGGCAACCAATTATATAAGTTTTATAATTAGTCACACAATTGCACACTGTTACGGATCAATCGAAGGGTAGGACACTCCTGCACTCTTTTACGGTCACACCGAAGGGTACGGCACTCCTGCACTCTTTTACAGGATTAACCGATGGGTAGGGGACCCAATCATGCGCAAATTTCTATTATTTTGTCGAAGAGTTATTCAAACCCACATTATCCACATCACATTGCCTCTGTACATTAACTAAACCTGTAATTCATCCAAAAATTAACCACATATGCATATAACCTCTATTTTAAGAATTTAAATATTACATAATTCAACAACTCCAACTCTAACCAAAACCAAAACCAAAACCAAAACCAAAACCAAAACTCATTTGCTTTTTTAACACAACAAAAATATAACCAATCTCATTTCCTCCAACACACATTTCATATATTTATCAAAATCTACGGTTTTTACTCACCAAACATGTCTCAAGGTATTTAAACCCAAATTTAAAACACCTAAACATACATTCAATACAAGAATCCATAAATAGTTTAGAATTCTACCTCGGAGAGTTAAAAACTCGAAGTTCGACTACCTCTGAAAGACTCGAACTCGCCTAAACAAAATTCCACTTGGTTTGATGTGTAGCCCTCATCAGGAGGCTGACTTTTGTTATTGCAGTTTTGTGAGAATCTAAGCTCCAAAGCTTCAAAAATGGAGGAGAAGGGAAGAAAGCTTCAATCTTCCATGGAAGTTTTGTGTGTGTGTATGTGTGTGTGTGTGTGTGTGTGTGAGAGAGAGAGAGAGAGAGAGAGAGAGAGAGAGAGAGAGATGAGTGGCCGGGTATGGGGGAGGGAATCTTCCAAAACAAGCTTTACACATTTTCCCATCCCACTATCTCATGTTTACCCCAAGCCTTACCATACATCCATGATGTGTTTCTAACCCACATACATGCACTTATAACATTGAAACTAATATTTTAAACTTTATATTAATTCAAAATTTATTTTTTAAAAATTACCGAATTTTAAAATTTTTTCCAATTAAATTTCTCAAGTCTCCGCACACACCGGCAAGTTCAACAAAACTTATTTTAAAGTTACCTACCCCACTGGCTTTATGTTTATATGAAAAGCTATGACGGAGATTGAGAATACCATTCCCATGGACTATTAGTGATTTAAGGAGGATGTTGAGGTAAGAGCCACTAGGACATGGAGATTAAGCACGAGTAGTGCTTATGGAAGAGTGTCAGAGTTAGGTAACTGTCGCAGGATTGTAAGTCTTTTTGTCTATCTCTTTATAACTTTTGATTCAATGATGGATTACTTTGGTGTTGGGATTGTGGTTTATGTCCTTGAGGAGTTAATTCTTTGAGGTTTCCATCTAAATCTTTGTATTCTATATTTATTGTTTTGCGTGATTGATTGCTTTAGTTTTTGTTTGTTAAGAAATTAATTTAGGCTTTTAAATATTGGCCTTTTTACTCCTCCTCTAAGCATAATTTGTACCGACTCTATTTTCATAAAGTTATTTAATCCACAAAACTGTATTAAAGTTAAAGGAGAAATTTTTCAGTGCTAGTGGAGCACCACATGACGTGACATATGATGTGAGACCTGGTTCCTTTGCTTTTTGTAATATTAATACATGATGGGTTGGTTATCATTTTAATCGTTATAGAAAAGCATGTTTTTATATGTTTTATGTACGTGTTAGCCTAGATATGCATGTGGGCTTCAATCCTAGTCCTGCTTGAGCGTTGTATCAAAAGTTATTCTTTTTGGGACAGGACCGCTCGATCGGTCCTTAGAATGCTCGAGCGGTCTGTCTACGTGAGCTGAGTATAAGACAACTCATAGCCTTGATTTTTGAACCAAAGCTTTTCTTGCAAGCTTCATTCTCTCTCTCTTGAAAGAAAATCAGATCGTATGCCTTCTCTCTAGCTTTTGGCTTGGTTTGAACTCAAATCTTGGCGTTGGGATAGTAGATCCTTGATAAACGCGTTGTGGGCTTCGCATTCATCCAAACGAAATCTCATTTTGGAGACTTTAGTTTTTTGTCGATGTTTAAAACTTCAATTTTTTAACTCTCCGAGATAGAATTCTAGACTATCTTACTTTAAAAGGGTGCTACATGTGATTTACACCCATTTTTACTATTTTAAAATGCTATAAATGTTTAACTTTGTGTTTAAACCATGTTCGGTTGGATAAAAAGCATGTTATGCATTTTTATGGTTTACTATAAAGTTGGTGGACGTGTGTGTCCATTGTTTTGAAAGGGATGAGTTTTGAAAATTAGATGAATTCATGTGTATGCTGTGAAAATATAATTTTGGAGTTTTGAGCTAACCCTTGGGGTTGAGCCGTGTTTTTAACGTTGGTTGGTCTTCATGGTTAGATGGATGACATTGTTATGTGTGTTTTGATGTTTGTACATGGCTGGGTGCGTGCAAACGTTTTGTTAATTCATGCCTTATTGGGGACAGATATTGGTTCCGCGGTGAAAGCCCGTAAAGAAATGTATTATTGGGGGTAGATATTGGTCATGCGGTAAAAGCCTGTAAAGAATTGTATCATTTGAATCATTGTGGGTTGTGAAAACCTGGTTAGAAAATATTGTGTGGTTTATGTTGTTAAACTGCCAGATGTTATGGGCTTATATGAAAACTTGTGGTTTTTAAGGATGAAAAACCGTTTTAAGACTTGTGTGGTCGAGTTGTTCATATAATTCATAATTGCATGTTATGCTTTTAATTCATGTCATTCTGTTCCTATTGCGCTTCAGCTCACGTTGTGGGATTTAATTTTTTTTTAGGTAACATAGTTGATCACGTGGGTTGATCTCTGTGAGCCCCGATGGAGGCAAAGATAAAACTCTCTTTTATTGTTTTTAGTAGCTTCGTTGATCGATTGTTATTATCTGTTATTAATGGATCATGTAATGATGTAATATGTTTTAGTATTGAAAGCATATATATTGTAATCTTTATGGCCGTGGTGCTGATGCATATATGTTTGTATGATGACGAGTGGAACCTCAGGTTGGTTGTTTTAAATTTCTTGGGTGCATGAAACGATTTCTATTTAGTTAGTTCAACGTTTTAATAAATCGTTTTTGGTTGATCTCATGCTTTCTACAAACATTCTATTTTTTTTGTATTTTGTTGGAAAACTAATGTCCTTGCAAGAATCGCTAAAGCGGTCTTTTGACCGATCAAGCGGTCTGGGCAGTTTTCAAAAATTTTTATTTATTTGTTTTAACGCTTGGCTCTTGGATACTGTAGCCTTAGTCTTTTGGGTTATTCTTTTACATAAAAATAAACCCTCGAAAGTGTGTCCTTCAAATGTTTTAATTTCGTCTTTAAGTTACATTCTTTGACCCGTTTGGGGTTTGGTAGTTTGGTGGATTGTGATATCCCAAAACAATTGTTCATGGGTGGTTCACGTGACCTGGGTTTTGGTGCGTGACATATGGTGTCTTTGACCAATCATAGAGTGCATTCTCAGCCAAATATCAATTAATTAGCCTACTTAGCAAAACCCAAACTGAATGGAAAGCTCGCCATATTAGATGGACACTAAGTCTATGTTTGGATTAAAATGCCGAATGGTTTTCTTCGGAGCTTTTTTTTTTCATTTTTTTCTAAATTTTTTTTACATTTTTGTTTCAATTTTTTACTTTTTCAATTCTTGTGATAAGAGGAATTTAAAAAGTATGCCTGTTTGGGGTACAACTGAAAAAATCTCACTAAAGATGAAAAAATACAACAAAGGCCAAAAAAGTCAACTATGCGAGCTTTTTTCGTCTTATATGTATTTTGTTTTTAGGTTTTGGTCAAAAAAAATTATTTTTCTATTTTCCAGTGATGAGAATAATTTAGAATGTACACTTATTTGGAATAATGTTGAAAAAAATTCATTAAACGAAGAAAAAATCATATAAAAAATGTTAGACCAAACACATGTAGAGATTCATCAGTTTGAAAAAACAACCATTTATTGAAGAATTTTCTCTCTATAAATATATTTTTTTCAATTTTTTTATATCCCTTTAAAATCTTTCACCACCACTGCATTAATGCTTCCAAAAACCATGCACTATAGCCAACCATTATTTTTTTAAGAACTTCCACAACTACTATTGTAGGGACTGGGTCTCTTGTTATTTTCTTGTAATTATGAAAAACGATATGCTAGGTTTCGCGAGAACGGTTATACGCATAGATGTTGCGTGAGAATTAATTCTTGAGTTCGTATGTTTTTGCTAACGAGGGTAAAGTATGGGGTAATTCTTGAGAACATCGTTGTGAGGTGTTTGGCTTATGCTTGGCTCAGTTCTGTAGCTTCTGTTCAGTTTGTCTCCCAACGTTGACCGCTCTAGCGGTGGGAGTCCACTTGAGCAGACAGGTGGCAGAGAGGTCCTGGAGGGGAGAACCGCTCGAGCGGTGGGGGTTTGCTCGAGCGGACCGTCGGGTGCAGTCTTTTTAAAAGTCGTGTGTGGGCTCCTTTGTTTTCATTCTTTTCATATATCTCTCTCTCCAAAGCAAAGGTGAGAACTAGGATTTGAGTTTGGACGTTGTTTGGAGCTTCCTACCTTCCCTTGGTGAGATTTCACACTCCCACCTCGATCATTTGCTTGTTAGAGGTCCGATCTTGGCATTGGAAGCTTTATTCTCGCCGTGTGGTTGGAGCTTCTCGTGGTTGGAGCTTGTTTGGGGCTTTTCTTGTGGATCTAGCATCCCTAAAGTAGGATATAAAACTTTTTTTTGAATATCCTTGTGATATGTGTCGTATCTTTGAGTTTATAAACATAAAAGCATGAAAATAGTATTATTGAAGCCCTAGGTTTGGGTTTGATGACGATGATGAGGGTTAAATCTTAGATTTATGGAGGATTTAACATGTTCTTATCTTTACATTATTGTTTCATATGGTTGGATTGAGAAGGGGTGAATTAGGGTTGGGTATTTGGGTTTAAACCATGAAAAATTGGAGGTCTTGGGTTTAAAGAACCGGTATATTGAAATTGAAGTGATCATCAGGGATATTGAGGGCATGATAGCCCATTGTACACATATCCTATGAATTTATGTGACACATGTTGAGGTCAAGTGAAAAAATGTGGGTTTGTTGTGTAAAAGTGATAAATTTGTGAATTTTAAACCATGTAAATGGTTAATCTGAGGTTTGAGCCCAAAATCTTGAAAGTATGCATAATGAAAAACATGTAATGATATGGGTTTGGCGAGAGGAACCATTTGGGTTGGACTCGTGCGTGTGTATTGTGATTTGATATATCAAAAAGGACCGATTTGGGTTCCAAGGATCGTTTAAGTTTGGGCACGAGTAGCTTTATGGTGAAAGACCGAAAAACTGCACAGATTGGATTCTTTGCCTGCCGGCTAGTGAACCAGGAAAGGACATTAGTTGTGTCGGGGTACAGATCGTCCCGTTACTTCATGGGGCTTGTGTGGTCGGGGTGATTGTAACGTTACGTGGGTTTATACGCTCGTCCGACGTCGGTGCCTATGTTTGTGAACCACAAGTTGGTGGAATTTGAGAAATGTCAAGAAAGTATGCGTGTGTGCGTGCGTTGTAATGATTGGGTTGGTAAAACCTTGATTTGAGACTGTGTTGGGTTAATTGAGAATGGTAAAAGTGTTGGGTTAATTGAGAATGGTAAAAGTGTTGGGTTAATTGAGAATGGTAAGATGGTTAATTTTATGGAAATTAAGGAGTATAGAACAATAATCTTTTTATACAAAACCCAGTTATGCATTGGGAATTGATCTTAGGATAAGCGATATGATTTTGATTAAACTTATGTATGCATCTTGCATAACCATCTTCACATATTATGTATATATTCAATGCTAGTCTTGTTCCTACGAGCTTCGGCTCATATTGTTTAATAACATTTCAGGTGATAGCGGGAAGAAGATTTTGAAGTAAGTCCGGTGGTCAACAAACCCCTTTTTGAGTGGTTGATAGAGTTACATTCTTATTCGTTTCATCTTTTGAAGAAAGACATTATATAGATGTAGTCCCTGTCTTTGGAATAGTCGGATTATTGTAATTTGGGGGTCAGAATTTTTGTGTTGTAAGACCTTAAGGTCACATATCCATGTCTTGTTTGCATGTGAGGACGTACGTTTGTCCGTTGGGTTGGAAGTTCTAACGTTTAATATTGTATTTTGATAGTGAAGTTTAATTTCGGATTCATGATTGAAGGATGGCTATTTTACTCTCCAATATGTGTTTTTACACCTCGGTGTTGTTCATTTTAAACCACGTTTACTGAAGGCGAAAAAGGTGATTATATTTTTTTTAAAGCATAGAGTCTTTCACAATTTTTGAGCAGGGGTTCTCGGGTGCCTCACCGCTCGAGCGGTGAGGGGTTCGCTCGAGTGGACTATGTTGGATGAATTTTGTCGAAAATTATTTTGAAGTGGGTTTTTCTTGAATAACATTTGGGTTTACGGTTTGGGGTACAAAGTGACTATTTTCAGGGATGTTTTCAAAAGGAAATGGTCCTTCACATCGGGTTGATTTCCAAAGTCTATTCGAGTATTATTATTTCTAAATCGGGGCGTTACAACTATTTATATTTAAATTAAGACTGCCCATTGCATTACAAATGGTTGTAGAAATGCTAGAATTGTGTTGTGATCATGGTAGGGTAATCAGTTTATGAGTCTTGTTGGTTAGTTTTTTAAGTGGGGTGGGAGTAAGCATGCAAAACGCACAGAGTTAGGAAGAGAAAGTTGTGTAGAGTAGAATGGATAGATGTTGATATGTTTAGACAAGTGACAAAACATAGTTGGCCTATCCCTATTAATCTTTGGCTTCCATTGTTCAACCCAGTGACTTACAGAACATCCGAGTGACCATCCTCTAAAAAGTAGCTCCAGCGTTTTTCAGTTCAAAAGGCATGACCTTGTAGCAGTAAGTCCCCCTTGGAGTGATAAACACGATTTTCTCTAGGTCTCACTTGGCCATGGCGATCTGATGGTACCTCTAATATGCATCTAAGAAGCTCATCCTTTCGTGCCCAGCCGTTGAGTCCATGATTTGGTCGATCTTTTGCAAGGAAAACTATCTTTGGGGCATGTCGTGTTCAAGCTGGTGAAGTCCACACAGACTCACCATTTGTCATTCTTCTTCTTCTTTATGACAATTGTGTTGGGCAGCCAATTCGAGTAATGGACGTACTGTATTGCATTTGCTTCTAGAAGCTTTTCCACCTCCTTGACTATGGCCTCAGTATGCTGAGGTGTTGACCTTCTATTCTTCTGCTTCACCGGATTAAAGGTTGATGAGATGTTGAGCTCATACTATATGAAATCATTGTCTACGCTGGGCATGTTATACAACGTCTAGGCAAAGACCTCATGTTCTCCTTCAGAAGCTAGATCATCCATGCCTTCTCTTCCTCCGCTATAGTCGAGCCAAGAAGAAAGAATTTCTCTGGGTTGGTGGGGTAATTTGGGATTAAGGGTCATCAACGGGCTCGGTCGACCCAGCCTAACCCGTGTAATTAGTGTCTAGGCTTGCCCACGGGCTATGCCTGACGAATTATTTTTTTGTGGCGGACCGGGCTTGAACTTAAATAGTTAAACCCAGGTGCTACCCAATGGGCATAGCTAAACTGGGCTGGTGGGCGGGCTAATGAGTGGTAGGCCGGCTAATGAGCAAGCTAGTGGGTGGGCTAGTGGTGCACACGCAGCACACCTCCAGGCTCTAGTTTACTATTCTAGGGTAGTCCATTCCTGGGAATTTGGGAAAGGTTTCGGGTCAACAAAAGAAAAATGCAATTGAAATAATTTTGTCATGCACACAATTAATATGAAAAAATGATTAATAATGTTTTTATAAGCATGGGTTGAATTTCAAATTATGAGAAATTAGGATAAGCATCACTCAATGTCAATGGTCATTCCAGAAAAAGAAAAAATAAATGAGCGAACCTTTTAAAATGAATGCAAAGTGAGTAAAATCATGCTCCCATCCCTTTTTTTTGAAAGAATACATATAAAAAGATATACGAAAAAAATTCTTTATTTTTTGTAATAAAATTAACTAAAAACTTTTTTAACTTCACGGGCTATTCAAGAATCAAATAATTTTTTTATTAGTCAAACAATTTTATTAATTACATAAAAATTAAAAGGAGCGGTGAAAAATTGCATAACTGCAGAATATTTGCATCTCAACTAAGTTGACACCTACATATCTATAAATCATTTGCAGTTTTCAACCTAATATTACATCAAAATAATAATACAAGATTTAAAAGAAAAAGTCTTCTATTCTTCAGGATAGCTTTTCTCAATCTAAGATGATCTTGATATTTTTAAATTTTCTAATTGATGTGCTAGTTTTCGTTCTTGATTGGCTTGCTGCATTCTTGATTCTGCTAATTACCTATCTTTTAGTCAAATTAATGCTTTAGCAGTGTCTGGATTCAAGCTACTCATCTTTTCAGAAATTACTCGACCACCTGCACTAAAAGCAACTTCGGATGCAACCGTAGAAACTTGAACTGTGATATACTAGTATTCCATATCGGAAAGGGAGATGGAGTTCTTAAGCTATAAAGGAAAAACTTCGGACCCCTACATAGCAACGAGGCCTTTCCCAAGTGGTAGAGACCTTAACAGAACTTCACAGTTAAGTGTACTTATGCTGAAGAAATGCAATGATGGGTGATCTCTTGGGAAGAACAAAATCGTAAGGATTTTTTTCCAAATGGACAATATTGTTGTCATGTGAAGGGTCGGGGTGTGACAGATGGTATCAGAGTCGACTCTCTCCACCTCCGAGTGTGAGCCCTTGCCGTCTCGCACAATTAAATTTTATTGAGTGGGCGGGTTGATAAGGATTGGTAGGCTACCAGAGCTGGCAGGCTACTGCACGGGGACGTGCAGCCCTAAGGGGGTAGATTGTGATATTCTGGTATCCCACATCAGAAAGAAAATGAAAATTCTTGAGCTATAAAGAAAAAATCTTGGACCCCTGTATAGCAATGAGGTCTCTTCCCAGGTGATAGAGACCTTAGCAGATCTCCGCAGTTAAGTGTGCTTACGCTAGAGAAATGTAAGGATGGATGACCTTCTGGAAAGAACAAAATTGTGAGGACTTTTGCTCAAAGCAGACAATGTTGTTGCCATGTGAAGGGTCGGGGTGTGACATGAACTATTTGTATATCACAAGCCATAATTGTAAGTACAAGATACCTAGACTCTTGTGATTTCCACCATGAGAAAACATCAAATGAATCATCATCATCATCATCATCATGCTCAATTACAGGTTGTTCAAGATAACGCGTTAATTCGTATATAGAACCACTAGTAGTAGTACTTATAGAAGAAACATTCTTTTACATTTATGCCACGACAAAGCCCTACCATTAGATGAAGAGGCAGAATTTATAGTGGTTGTTATGACTATTCTATCTATTCCTACTTCACTTTTATAATAATTATATAAATTATTTAATTTAGTCATTATTAAATTAATTGTTAAAAAAATATTTTCAGTATTTTTATCACTATTATATATTATTTTTAATCATTCTCGTAAAGTATTAAATTTTAAACGTGGATGTGTTACAATACCAAAACAAAAAATAAATGGTAATGTACCAAAGTATATAGCATGTTTGAAAAATCATACAAATATTTACTAATTAAATAATAACACGACATACTGTAGGATAATAAATATCACAAATTTTTTTTGTTAAGCTATTAAAAACTTCTAAAAAATCTTTAACAATTTCAGCGATAGTCCAATCATAATCACTCGGGATTATTATAGAACAATTAGATGCACTATTTTGTAATTTCACGGCATAATAATTTATAACTGTTTTATATTTAGTTGTTCATAAGTGGAATTCCATCTAACATGCATATCTAAATTAATATTCTTCTTTTTCATACAAAGTTGATTACAATTTTTTTTATAAAATTCATACCTTTGTTGAGAAGAATTAATATTACGAATAATATTTTTTATTTTATCAATTGATGGAGATAGTATACTTAAACCATCTTGCACAATTAAATTTAAAATATAAGCACAACAACACACGAAAAATATCAGTAGAAACAAAATCAGAAGGTAAATCAAGCAACATTTTTAAATGTCGTTCAACTACATCATTATCTAATGAGATTGAAAATACTTTTTTAGAAATACCCCATGCAACCAATTCATCATAAATAACATGTGCAATAGTCATACCAGTGTGTAGAGTCTCAATCATTTTGAATAATATTATTTTTTTGTTTAATTTTCATTCATCAATCACTTAATGTACATTTAATGATTAAAAATCTCATATGAGATTTAGAATACCACAAATCAAAAGTTAAACAAAATTTTTTGTTAAAATTTTGAAAATAAATTTTCAAATTTTCAGAGTATTTCTTATACAGTTTCATAATGTCCCGTTTAGCAGTTGAAGATGAAAATTCAGTATATAGATGATTAAATTCTCTTTGTACCATTCTTGTAAAATCATGTTTATCAACAAAAGTAAAAGGATAATCTGCTGTAATAATATAATCTACAACTTCATTACAAGCATGGAAAGGATCATAAGTAAAGCATGCTAAATTTTCATTAGAATTTTTATTTAATTACAGTTGTGTTCTAATATCAACTTGATTTTTAAATTTTTTTAGACAATTATTATGGTGTTTATTTAAGTAACTAGTTCCATCTTTTGCAGAACTAGCAAATAATTTATTACATAGAGAAAGTCATGCTTTTATAATTATTTTTCCATCAATAACTACTTTTACTTTTTCATAATTTTTTCAAACATCAGAAGTTGATTTTCTAGAACTAAAAGATGATGATGGAACTATATGAGTAGTTGGTGAACCTGTAGATTCAATTCTCATTATCTCATCTTCCTCATCTATAGTCAGTGGAATATTAATATGAGGTATGCTAATTTATAAGAACTAAAATTTAAATAAATAAATAAATAAATAAATTAAACTAATAAATTATAGGAATATAAACAAATTAAAAAAATTAACAGAAGTTAGAATGATGATACTAAAATTGAAGAAAAAAAAAAGAACTTTGGTGCTTGAGATTTTGAAGCCTGAAGGCTGAATGCTTGATAATTGATACTGAAGGCTTGAGAATGCTTTTGCTTGAAACTTTGAATTTAAAACCAGTGACTTGGAGAATGGAGAGGTTGAGAGTAAAACTAAAAACTAAAAAGTAGTTTCTGAATTGAGTGTAAAAATAAAAAAATTAAGTTATATATTTATAGAAAATAAACATAGTCATTGCAACTTCAGGCTACAAGGTTACATTGCCTAGGCCCTATATGCACAGAGTAAGAACGCACCAGTCACCAAACTCACCACTCAGCCAAGCACCCCCATGTCCCAACGGCACAAATCACAGTTTGTTTGATTATTTTAAAAAAATTATATTTACCATTTATTTATTTATAAATAAGTGTAACACATTTATATAGTTACATATATCAAATTAATTTTATTTTTTAACATAAATAATGAACTCGACAAACTCTACATAATAAATGAATTCAATCAAAAATATAGATCTAAACATAATATTTATTAAAAAACTAACATTACAAGTTACAACTGGGCACACCATAGTAAATAGTTCACTTAGGTCAGGAATCAAGAGTGCTGAATTTTAAATTTTAAATTGATAACTCATAAGGAACTCAATGACTTAAGTCATAAGCTCAAGCCTTAGACTATTAGGCGTCCAGGTTAGGCGTCCTGGCGCTAGGCTATGTTTAGGGTTTTTAGGCTCTCAGTTGGGCTACTGGGCCATGCTTCAATCTCTACACCCTAGGCCCCGCTCGAATACTATTCTGGCTAGCCCATCCAGCCTAAAAAACAGGCTCAGGCTAGGTTTTAGCCCAACGGGTCAGGCAGGCTTGGGCCAGGTAACGGGCCGATGGGTAAAATGATGATACTTAATTGAGATGAACTCCAAATCCTCAACTACCTTGTCTCACCGTCGGTGTTAACCTCCTCAAGGACGGGTAAGATTGTTGATTCCACTATCTAGACCTGCTTAGTTGGATGTTGGATCTTAAGTGCGATTACAAAACATTGTTTTGAAGCTACTCGGTCTCCATAGAAAATTTTGTGCCCTGCTGGAGTCGGGAATTTCATCATCTAATGATAGGTTGATGGAACAGTTTTCGGTTCATGTAGCCATGATTGATCCACTATCACGTTGTAGGCCAACACGATCAGTGACTCCCTCGAGTGGCTAGCCAGCTATGAATTAAATCTGACTAGAGGGTTACTGCCAGCGTCATGTCCTTCTCTCCCAAATCTAACTTGTTAAACAAGCTATAGTACATGATCTCCGTGGAACTTCCCTAGTCCACCAAGATCATTCTCACGTCATAGCTCAACACATTGAGGGTTACCACCAGGGCATCATTATGAGGGTGCTGACCCCTCTCCAAGTCTTCTTCTCCGAACTGGATCTGCACTTTGGTCATTTCCCTTCTCGGCCTCTTAGTCAAGGTTTGAACCTGCATCACTGTAGCCAGGTGCCTTGCATTCTGCATTGCCCCTCTGGCCCATCTTGTTGGGCTCGGATTTACGAGCCCTTGAATTATGTTGATCTCCCCGTGAGGGGCCAACCTCTGCGGTGGTGCAACATGCTGCTTTTCTAAAACATTACCCCTTGTAACATCCTGATCAACAAGGTTCACCAGGTGGCCATGGGCCACCAGATCTTCCAAATGCGTCTTGAAGGCCTTGCATTCTTTGGTTCGTGGCCCCTCTCTTTATGGTAGGAGCACCTCTATCTGAACCCCTTTTCGATTGCTACCTTGACTGTTGCCTTCGGTATCGGAGCTGTCCGGACGAAATAGGGCTGGTCTTTAGTCTTTGGTCTTTGTTAAGATTCGGTAGATTTGCTCTTTGAAGGTTATCCTGGCGGCTTCCTTAGCGTTGTATACCTCTACTCTCGGCCTGGGGGTTATACCAGGCATTTTCCTCCTAGATCTTTTGTTTGGCCACTTCGGGTTAGTACTCCTTTCTTCTGACCCTGGCTGTGCCACATCCTCTTCAACCCCCTGATGTGCTATTTGAGCTTCATCATCAGCTCAGAGATATTCTTTAGCGACTTCTTGGTCAATAAGGCTCTCAGCTTGCTCTCAAGGGCCAGGTCATGCTTGAAAGAGGCTACAATTAGCTCCTCATTCTAGAGTTTGATGTTATTGTAAGCTTTCTATTATCTTCTCAAGTATTCCCTTAGTGGCTCTCTTCTCCCTCTCCTCAGAGGTAAGAGAGAGTCAACCTCCTTTGGGACCTTCATGTTTGTCATAAATCGAGTTGTGAAGGCTGACACTAACTCGCTCCAGCTTCTAATACTGCCTTGGGAAAGTTTGTCAAACCAACGTAACCTAGCTTCTCCTAAGATGGAAGGAAAAACTTTGCACATGAGGGAATCATTCCCATTCCACAGTGTCATCATCTAAAAAAACTGGCTCACATGCGAGTGTGGGTCGATCTGACCGTTGTAAGAGTTGAACTTAGGCAGGGATAAGCTCCTTGGAGGCTCCATTACTTCTATGAGCGGAGCAAAAAGGGTTGAGAATGAGCTTTCTGGGATCTCTAACTACGTTTTTGTGTTGGCAAGGATCTTCCTCGCCTCATGGCCCGATGGTATATGTAGTTCTGTGTCGCATTGCCTACTTAAGAGCCACGCTCTTAAGTTGATGCTTTCTCGTGAGCGAGCTAGATCTTTTCTGCCAGCGCTATGGTGTTGGACTTGGTGTTTAAAGGGATGTAACTGGCCTCTTCATCACTGTGGTCACGTAGACTAGAAGCGAACTCCTTGATGATATTCCCTACGCCTGCAATTCTTATGGGTTTATAGGTTAGCCTGATTAACAAGGTCTTTGAAGATCCCTCTTTGTTTACGTCAGGTGTTACTCCCGCTAGTGGGGAAGTATCTTGAGCTTTATTCTTTAGGGCGGTATAGAGTTTTATGATCTCCATGCCAATGATATTGAGAGTTGAATTATGGAGGAGGTCCTCTTGAGTTGCCTTCGGCACCTCACTCGTTCGCTGCTCCTTGGGGTGGTGTGGAATGGCTTTGCGCTTCCGACTACGCTGTTTAGATCTAGGGAGTTATCTTCATTGAACTTGGGCTTTGTCTATGACTGATTGTGACTAGATTAAAGTTTCCATTGAGTTCTATGGTTAGGGATTTGTCATTCATGATGGGATACTGAGGGATTTAAATGCCCGAACAACTTCTCAAAGCACCGAGTAGAAACCTCCGAGCACGGGAGCACCCCCAGAAATGTCAGCACCAAACACAAACCCGGACACACATCCCAAACAAATGCAGTTCATAAGAAGATGCCCGCCGAACAAACAGAAAAGTAAAAAAGCTCTGAGCCTTCACCAGGCATTTCGGTCAAGCAAAAACCAGAGCTGGGGGCAGTTAAGGGCGGACAAATTTATGGGCTTGAAGCCTAGCCCAAAGCAAGAAGGATCAAAGTTGCAATCAAGAGGCTGACCCACTATTTGTTCAGCCTATGACAAGTTCGAGTCACCCTAGAAAGGGGCAGCCCACGATACATAAAGCCCACATCTGCCCTAAGAAGAAGGATAACTCAAAAGAACTCCAATCCGGATACAACCTGTTCGGGAATGTAGAATCTAGCATCCTGAAGCAATAATAATTGCTTTAGGATAAGGCAAAATCTCTAAAGGAATAAGAGGCAGAGTCCTAAGAGGACTCAACCTCCCTAGTTTTAACACCTATATAAAGGCAAGCATTCTATACCCATAGGTACGCAATTTCAATTCAGTTCTTGATTAGAAACCTCTTAGAGAGAAATCTAACTTGAACGTTGGAGTGCTTTCCGGTCAAACTAGGCCAAAAAGCACTAATGGTATTCCTTGTCTTGCAAGAGTTCGGTAATAGCACCAGCAGCCTCCAGTGAGTTCGGTAGCAGAGAGTTCAGTTCGTGACTCTATTCGGGATCACCGTATTTGAACCAGTTCAATTGGTTCTGATTGTGTCATCTAATTTATAACGTGTATAATTTGGCGCCATTTGTGAGAATGACAATCTCGAACCAACAGAACCATGAGCTAGATTCCTACTGGATTTATTGGAAGCCAGGTAGGAGGGCAAGGAGGCATCCCTCAAAGATCCATACCAATTATCCCAGAGTGGCCAAGGGTCCCTAGGATCCCGTCGGAGATTCAAAGGCGTAAGGACCACGCCTCACATAATGGGCGGCGGTTACGTTACCCTACCACCAGTTCTAGAAGAGAACGTCCTTCTCCTCCATCTTTAAGAGAAAGAGGAAGATTAGAAGAGAAGTTGGCCATGCATGATAGGATCATTAACAATCTTAAAGAAAAAATAGAACAACATGACAGGGAAATTGACGAGCTCAGAAAAATGATGCAGAGGTAGGAAACCCAAAGGGAACCATGTGTAAGGCAAAGAGAAAGTTCTGAAGTAGAGGGAACCAAACAAAATCCAGAGTCCTATAGCCTGAGTCACCCTCAGAGGCGAAGGCGCAAGGCACCCAAGGAAAGCCTAAGGAGTTCTAGGCAAACTGATATCATTAAAATCGAGTCAGTTTAGCCAAGCCCTTAAAGGGTAGCTCAGGCTGAACTAGACCCAAATCAAGATCTACAGTTGTGGTTAGAAAAAAGAATGGATTCCAAAATACGGTACGGTGGTGGCCAAACAGCCCAAGATGTAGCAAGGAGAGCCCTTGAGCAGATCTCAGTATTACCATTAGCCGAGGTCATTGAGAATGCAGATCCACCATGTAAGTTTTCTCTGCCAAAGTTTGAGATGTATGATGGAAAGATAGATCTAGTGAGCCATATTCGCCAATACAAACAAGCAATGGCACTCTAGAGTGGGAACGATGCACTTCTATGCCGTATGTTCCCATCCAGTTTAGGAGAAACAGCCCTTAATTGGTTCCATAAGTTACCACCCCGTTCCATAGTTAATTAGTAGCAACTGGTTGAATCTTTCACTGCTCGATTTATTACCAACAACAGACAGCCGAAGAGCTTTGACACGCTCCTAGCCCTACGGAGGAATGAGGGTGAAACAATTCGGGAATATTCTTGGTGTTACTAGGAAACATACAACGAGATAGAAGATTACAGTGAATAACTGGCTGTGGCATCCTTCAAAATAGGGCTGCCTCCACAAAGCTGTTTAAGTCAATTTCTCACAAAGAAGACCGTATCCACTATGTCCGAACTAATGGTAAAAATCGAGCAACATGTAAAGGTTGAGGAAGATATAAATCAAGCCGAATAGAGTGTCGCATCAGTCAAACAACTCGAGAGAAAGGAAAAAGGACAAAAAGACCAGAGGTCAAAGAAAGAGTCCTAGGAGAAAAATGAGTTAACAGCCTACCAAACCCTACAAACGGTGTTCAAAGAACCTCTACACAAACTCCTGAACTAGATTAAAGATAAGCCTTATTTTCAATGACCACCAAAGTTGATCAGGGATCCTACCAGATGAGATCAGAAGCAGAAGTGTCACTACCATCGAGATCATGGCCACTTAACTAGGGAATGCCGAATGTTCAAAAAACATTTGGAAGATTTGGTCCGAGCAGGGCTTGTTCTAAAGTTTATTGACACTGAAAAAACTGCTCAGGAAGAGAAAACGCAAGTACATGACTAAAGACTCGAATAAAGAGATGCTCCTCTCGGGGTGGTAAAGATGATCTATAGCACTACTGAGCCAATTACCCGTGCAGTTGTTCGGCATCAAGCCAGGGCTTTAGCCCATACAATGAAAGTGGATGATGGCAAACGACGAATAACAGAGGAGAATTCTAGCCAGAACCTGATGCAAGGGATTAAATTATTAGACGATGACCTCGTGGGAATACAACAACCTCATAATGACACCTTGGTATTGACTCTACGCATTGCCAACTACGACATAATGCGAGTATTGGTGGACCAGGAGAGTTCGGTTGACATAATGTACTACGGCCTGTTTTAGAAGCTAGGGCTAAAAGAATCAGCACTGAAGAGGTGCATGACTTCACTGATCGGCATTGGGACAGACCCGGTGTGGCCAGTAGGAAGGATAACTGTGCCAGTCAAGGTAGGACTTGCAACAATAAACACTAAATTCCTAGTTATCAATCAACCTTCTACTTATAATGCTATTGTAGGCAGGCCATGGATACATAATTTGGGAGCAGTCCCCTCAACCTATCACTAGTCACTCAAGTTCCAAATGGGTAAGAAAGTAGTTGAGATCAAGAGAGATCAACGCATGGCAAGGCAATGCTTCCTAGCCACAATAAAGAACAAAGAGCAATACCCCGAGGTAAAAACCATAGAGGTGGATGATAGCCCAACAATATATGACTACTGCCGAACAGCCGAAGAGAAGGTAGTCGAAGATTTGAAGAAAGTTAGTATGTCCCAAGAGGATCCAAATCGGTACATCCTGCTCGGCACAAGTGTAACCAAACAAGAAGAAACAAAACTGATGGAGTTTCTAAGAGAAAACAAGGAGATTTTTGCATGGACGCCCTATGAGATGCCAGTAATAGATCTCAAAGTAATCAGTCATTAAATAAATGTGGATCCCCAAATAAAGCCAGTAATTTAGAAGCCTAGGAAGTTTTCCCCACATCATGCAGAAGCAGTGGTAGAAGAGGTTCAACGACTAAAAGAAGTAAAAGCAATCAAAAAAATCCACTATCCAACTTGGTTAGCAAACGCAGTAGTGGTCAAGAAGAAGGACAGAAAATGGCGAGTGTGTGTTGACTTCACTGACCTAAACAAAGCCTGGCCCAAGGACTGCTTCCCTCTACCCCAAATAAATCTACTATTCGCCTCAACAATAGGGCATGATAAAATGAGTTTTTTGGATGCATACAGGGGATACCACTAGATAGCCATGTACCCCCCGAACATGGAAAAAGAAGCCTTCATTATTCCTCGAGGTATATACTGCTATCGGGTGATGCCGTTTGGACTCAAGATTGCTGGAGCTACTTACCAAAAGCTTTCTACTAAGATGTTTGGGGATCTAATCGGCAAAACTATGGAGGTTTACATCGACGACATGGTGGTAAAAACCAAATTCCCAAGCAAACACCTGGACGACTTGATGAAAACCTTTGAAATCTTCAAAGCTTACAAACTCAGGCTCAACGCTTCTAAGTGTACCTTTGGAGTAAGCTTTGGGAAGTTCTTAGGCTTCTTAGTGACTCACAGAAGAATAGAGATAAACCCTGAACAAATCTTGGCTATCCAGAAGCTAAAAAGTTCACAGAATTTAAAGGAGGTCTAAAAGTTGACTGGGATGGCTGTAGCACTCAATCGGTTCATTAGCTGAGCAGTTGAACGGTGCTATCTATTCTTCAAGACAATGAAGAGGGAAACCAGTTTGTTTGGGATGAAGAAAGTGAGAAAGCCTTTACTGAGTTAAAAACTACCTTTCTTCCTTGCCGTTGTTGACAGTGCCAAACAATGCTGAAACACTATTTTTGTACCTCGCAGTATCAATTCGAGCTGTCAGTGCTATCCTTTTGAAGGTAGATGACAAAGTCCAAAGGACAATCTACTATGTGAGTAAGGTACTTCTTGATCTAGAAACAAGATATCTCCCATTGGAGAAGCTGGCCTTGGCCCTTGTTATTGCGTCACGGAAGCTGATCCACTATTTTAGAGCTCATCCGATTATGGTAATCACCGAATACCCTCTCAAGTCATTACTTTGAAAGGTGAATTTTTCAAGAAGGGCTACGAGATGGGTTGTAGAACTAGGGGAGCATGATATCATGTTCTGCCCAAGGACTGCCATCAAGGGCCAAGTCTTGGCCGACTTCATTGTCAAATTCAGCTAAGAGGAGTGTTCGACTGATGTTGGGAGGTAAGTTACCGAGTAAGCAGCTATAAAAGACAGAGATTCAAAAACTACATGGAGATTATATGTAGATGGTTCATCTTGCAACAAAGGCTCTGGGGTAGGGATTGCGCTCCAAAGCCCTGATGGAGTCCTTAAAGAGAGGGCAGTTCGTCTTGACTTTCAAGCCACAAATAACGAGGCCGAATACGAGGCATTTTTAGCCAAACTTCGGGATGCCAAGGAATTGAAGGCCCAGAGAGTCCAGATCTTTTGTGACTCATAACTGGTTGTGAATCAATTCAAGAGGAAATACTCAGCCAGAGATGACAGAATGCAGGCATATATTCAGCTAGCACAGCAACTAGCCAAGGACATCCCTTACTGCGAAATCATCCAGCTCTCATCTAAAGAAAATAGCCATGCAGATTCTCTATGGAAATTCTTCAACAACTAAGCACGAAAACCCCCGAAAAGGAGCAGATCTGCTGTTCGGAGATGGGTCCAAGTTCGATGGATCCCATAAGAGATTACCTGATCAAGGACGAGCTTCCATTTGATCAAAAGGAAGCTCGAATGATAAGGAAAAAGGCCACTAGGTTTTGGATCTCTAGCTGGGGGATCTTTACAAGAAGTCCTTCACAGGGCCCTATCTATTATGTGTTCACCCAACCAAAGTTCAAGACTTACTGTTCGAAATTCATGAAGGGATTTATGGAAGCCACGCTAGTGGGAGATCTCTAGCCCACCGAGCAATTTCTCCGGGCTATTGGTGGCCCTATATACAAAAAGATGCAGAGCAATATGTTCAGAAGTGCGAGAAATACCAAAGGTTCAGTCCGAATATGCACATCTCAGTTGAGGATCTCTCACCACTAACTAGTCCTTGGCCCTTTGCTCAGTGGGGGTATGATATAGTGGGTCCCTTCTCAAGGGCCACAGGTAACATAAAATACTAACTCGTAGCTACGGACTACTTTACAAATGGGTAAAGGTTGAACCCTTGGCCAATATTAGTGACGCCGACGTCAAAAAGTTCACGTGAAAGAATATTATTACTCGGTTTGGCATTCCCCGAGCAATCATTTCTGACAATGGAACCCAGTTCGACAGTTTGGTGTTCAAAAATTTCTATTCAAACCTGGGCACTAAGAATTACTTTTTTATCCCGGCATACCCTCAGAGTAATGGGCGAGCAGAAGCCACGAACATGACCATCATTGATGGACTCAAGAAGAGATTAGATGCTACCAAAGGAAGATGGGTCGAAGAACTCCCCTCAGTCTTATGGACATACCGAATAACCCCAAGAAGGTCAACAGGTGAAACCCCTTTTTTTCTCGCCTATGAAGTAGAAGCAGTTATACCCTTGGAGGTCGGACTATCAACAATCCGAACAAAGGTCAGTGCTGTCGAAGTAAATGTAAGAGCCTTGGCCATGGATCTAGACCTAGCCGAAGAATGAAGAATAGTGGCAGCCATCAAATTGGCAACCAACCAGTAAACTCTTACCAAAGGATATAACAAAAGGGTCCGACATCATGAGTTCGGTGAAGGAGATCTAGTCTTGAGAAAAGTTCTCGATCATATGAAGGACCATGTTCATGGAAAGCTCGACCTGAACTGGGAAGGTCCATTCAAGGTTACCTCTAAGGTTGGCACAAGAGCATACCATCTAGAAGACATAAGTGGCAGGGCCGTTCCTAGGCCATAGAATGCAAACAACTTTCGTAAATTTTATTTGTAATCTTTTAGTTTTCTGTAATTTTTTATTTTTACAATAAAACACCATTGCTCGGTAAGAATTTTAAGCCTCTAGTATGGAAGTTAATCCTATACTTGGAATAAATAAGCCTAAAAAGGCTAAGTTCGAAGTTCATCCGAACTAATTAAGCCCCTAGTATGGAAGTTAATCCCATACTTGTGATGAATAAGCCTAAAAAGGCTAAGTTCGAGATTCATCCGAACTAATTAAGCCCCTAGTATGGAAGTTAATCTCATACTTGGGATGAATAAGCCTAAAAAGGCTAAACTCGAAGTTCATCTGAACTAATTAAGCCCTAAGTATAGAAGTTAATTCCATATTTGGATGAATAAGCCTAAAAAGGCTAAGTTCGAAATTTATCCAAACTAATTAAGCCCCTAGTATAAAAGTTAATCCCATACTTGGATGAATAAGCCTAAAAGGGCTAAGTTCGAAATTTATCCGAACTAATTAAGCCCCTAGTATAAAAGTTAATCCCATACTTGGATTAATAAGCCTAAAAAGGCTAAGTTCGAAGTTCGTAAATAGATAAGTGTAAATGACATTTCAAACTAGTATAAGCATGTAGTAAAAATAAAGAAAGTTCCTTCGTTAAATAAAAAGAGGGGTTGAAACCCTCGAAGCTTCAACCAAAAAGCCCCAAAGGGGCAGTACAAAAAAAATGAAGGGAAAGAAGCATAATGGCCTAGGGCTCCCCAAGAAACTGTTTAATGGTTTGCACCGGGGTCCCCACCTCCTCGATCGCAGAAGAAGGAGCTTATTCGGCTGGTGGTGGTGGGTCTTGAGCATTGGCAGCTGTTGGAATTCCCTCCACCTCCACCACTTCGTCTGCTTCTTCCTCCTCTGCCTGCTTGCTCGGGAGAGGAACCCCAGTGAAAAGTGGAGAGGAGGACTCCACCCCAGCTGCCTTTAGAGCAGCTGCCTTCAGAGCGTCCTTTCAGGCTGCTGCATAGATGATATCTTGTAAAGTAGGGATCTGGGCCTTGTAATTCTCTGTGGCTTTGGTCACCTCGTCAATATAGGCCTTCTCGGCCACTTCTTCAGCCTTCTCCTTCCCAGCATTGGCCTTCTCAGCCCTGGCCTTGGCAGCGACGAGCTCCTCCTCCTTCTCCTTCAGCTGGTGCTTCAGAGAAGTCTTCTCTACCTCTAGTTCAGACACTCTTGCCCAAGCAGTGTCCATAACCAAACCCCGATCATGAAGCTTGGCCTCCATCTTCCCGATGGTCTGAAGGTAGTTGTGGTTCCACTGGCACATCGTGATCAGCTCAGCTTCTCTCTCCTCCACCCGCTCCAGGGCAATGATGGTTTGTTGAAGGCTCTGAAAAGAAAAAGAAAGGAGAAAAGAAGGAAAAGAGTTACAAAAGAAATAGTAATACAGTAAAGATGAGTTAAAGGAAAAGAATTATCTGAATGGCATGCCGAACAGCGGACTCGCACAATTTTTCAAAGTCAAACTTTCTTATCTCTTTTATGTCAGAAGGAAGGAAGAGGGCTTCGCAAAGCCCAAGAGACGTTTTCGGGGACCTAGCTTTGTCTTTAGTTGTGATCAGGCAGCTCCTCTTCTTCAGCTCGGGGGGCCAGGGCACAGCATCAGTTAGTGGGTCAGCCACCTTCTTCCCCTTGTCCTTAGCAGGGGCCTTCCCTTTCTCGGCACTGGGTTCTGCGTCCCCAGCCTTCTTCAGTCTCTTCAGTGGAGGCTGAGGTTCCATTGGAGCTTGCCCGAATGTGGGCATCGAAAGTTCGGCTACAAGGTCTAAGGCCTTTTCCCGTCGAAGTTCTTCTACTCGGGCAGTAGTGGTAATGGTGACCTTCTTCTTAGAACCCTTGACTGTCAAGAACTGCGTAAGGTCGGTGGCGACGGTCTTTCTCTTGGCAATCTCGGCAATGCGAGCAAAATCAGAAGAATTAGCAGAAAAAGAAGAAGAAGAAACGAAGATGGTGTAACCTGGTGAATATAGCTCAGGTCGGTCAGGAAGACGTGGGGGCTGGGCAACAGTGAACTCCCTCTCTGCCCTGGTGAATAGCAGAACCACGACTTTAGGGATGTCAACCAATTTTGAAACAGGTTCGGTGATTCGAACACCGGTTGTGCTTGGTCTAATAAAACTTCGATAGGTGGGGATGTACTTCAATAATATATGGGCTGCTCTGCCCAAACATCGATGCTCGGGTAATCCCTTGTAGGCCCAAACGTTTGCGAGGTCATCTAAGTGAACTTCGAGAAGGGGGCCTCGAGCTCCGCTATTAGCAATTTCACCTGTACTGATCAAAAAACAAAAGTACAAGAGCATTAGAACAGAAAAGAGGCTGGTTTTGATTGAGACATAAAAGCAAATAGATAATGAGTGGAGCTACCAAGGCCAAGACCGTCCTTCCGGGGAACGGTGAAGATGTCCTGCACCTCTCCAGGACTGAACTCGAAGTTACCGATCACGTAGACGAAGTCATCATCTACGTCTTTATCGAAGTCCGAAAGTTTGATCACAAGCTTTTTGGTTACTCTCTTAGCATTGAGGTAATATGATTCGAAGGAATGTCTGACCATATTGTAGCAGTAAATAATATACCAGATACTGAGATTGGCACCTAGAATACGGTTCAATTATACAACCCCCATGACCACTCTAAACACGTTAGAGGAGACCTACATAGGGCTTACTCGGTAGTGCCTAAGAACTCGGCGAAGCAATGCATGAAGAGGGAATCGAACTCCTCCTTCCACTATGGCAACAAGTGGGAGGGGGAGCTTTTCCTAATTCCCTTCATGCGGGTCATTGGCATACGTTAGAGTAAGGCCAACATCATCTGGAATTTGGTACCGGCGCCAGAAAGCCTCCATGGCCGCTAGTGTCGACACCAATTTTCTTATTTCGTCCATTTTTTCAAGAAGACAAAAAAAAAGTGAGAGAGGAAAAAGGCAAACTAGCCTCAAAGCAATAGAAAGAGCAGCAAAAAGAAGAGAGGAAGCTTACAAAAAGAGTTGAACAAAGATGGTGACGGTGCTTCAGAGACAATACTCCTCACCGGAATATAGGTTTAGGTCACTTGGATTCTAGATTCGTCGCCGAAAATCGCTTATATTCGCAAGAGAAAGCTTGAGAAGTTCTGAAATGGTGAAAAGAGGGAAAAACGCAACTAGACAGGTTTTTATACCCATCAAATCTGAAAAGGCAGGCGCATTAATGCGCCGTATGGAGTTAATATGTGCATCGGTCCCTAGGACGACGTGTGCCTCTTCAGGCGCCCAATCAGAGCACGTCACGTCACTAAAAACGAGGCTTGAGGCAAAGTTGTCATTCATGATGGGATACTAAGGGATTTAAACACCCGAACTACTTCCTAAAGCACCGAGTAGAAACCTCTGAGCACGGGAGCACCCCCTGAAATGTTAGCACCAAACACAAACTCGGACACACATTCTAAACAAATGCAGTTCATAAGAAGATGCCCGTCGAACAAATAGAAAAGTAAAAAAGCTCCGAGCCTTCACTAGGCAGTTCAGCCAAACGAAAACCAGAGCTGTGGGACAGTTGAGGGCAGACAAATTTATGGGCTTGAAGCCCAGCCCAAAGCAAGCAGGATCAAAGTTGCAATCAAGAGGCCGGCCCACTATTTGTTCGGCCCACCCCAGAAAGGGGCAGCCCACAATACATAAAGCCCACATCTGCCCTAAGAAGAATGATAACTCAAAAGGATTCCATTCCTGATACAAACTGTTTGGGAATGTAGAATCTAGCATCCTCAAGCAATTCTTATTACTTCAGGATAAAGCAAAATCTCTAAAAGGATAAGAGGCAGAGTCTTAAGAGGACTCAACTGTTAGAGGCAAGACTGACAGGATCTTTGTTTTTGCAAATGATTAACGAAAAAAATTAACTAGACGGGTAATCGCCAAAACAGGTTCCAGATAAAACTTTTGATGATGAACAATTAAAATAAAACCCGTACATTTGAAGTTAATTTAGAAGAATACATTTTTATCGGTCGAATCTTCAACAACAATTTGAATCCGAGTTAAAGCTCCTGTAAGATCTTTTACTGTATTTTCTTATGCAATTCCCAGATATAGTGTGGGCTATAATCCTTCGAGAACTTTTACCGGTAGAACCAAGATAGCTTTAGTCTTATAAGACAAGTTATGAAACTGGTTTACCTTACCTGCATATATATAGAGTTACAGCAAGAACCTGGAAAGTAATTATGAGTAAGACTTCCAGTGAAACACAGACCCGTATCAGCGATTTTTGTAATTAAGCAAACCTAATAGCGGTATTTGCAATTATGGAAAATCAGCATCGATTTCTGTAATTTTCATAAAACACTGAATTACAGTTCACACTACTAAAGAACTATAATTTTACTCTGACCCATAATCTCAAGACCATAGAGCATTGAGCTCCTGTTATTAAATGCTTACCAATTCTCCTCACGTTAAGATTCCCGATACCTGCCAATTAAATTTAATTATTCATAATTTAATTTAATCGGTATCTTGATATTCCATAAACTCTTATGTTTAACTTATTTGACCGCCGGATAATCAAATCCACCTACAAGGTTTGGCTCGGTCAAAACTTATAAGCTTCCTTAAAGGGGTCTCGTCAATCCCGATCTTTTAGGACGTAGATTCCGTCAATAATTAATATTTTTCATATAAATAATACCGCTATCCAACTCACCGAAAATATAGACCCATATA